>JAMLFT010000533.1:0-40537 GCA_026544285.1 Pachyrhizus erosus
GTCATTATTTAATGATATTTTAAAAATAAAAAATAATTAAAAATTAAAGTTAATATAAAATTTTAAAAAATAAAAATAAAAAATTTTCTATTTTTTCAAAATCAAAATATCAAATTATTTATAGTAAAAGAATCGGGAAGTACTTTATGTGCAATGGGTCTAATCGTAACGTGTGTAAAAATAACTTCGGATACCCTGAGCGTTGGTACACATAGTTAATGGTGCGTCCAGAGTCATCTACGGTGGTTTTGTCCTCATCCGAATTCGACATAAGATTCTGCCACGTGGCAGAAAATGATATGCAAACCCATAATGGAAAATGGACTCCTTCTATCTTTTCTTTTCTTTAGGGGTGGCCATTTCACTGCAAAAGTGGGACCCAAACAAAAAAATAATTGAAAGATTCGAACACATTGTACAACAATCATCAATCACTGATCAAAACATGAATCTGACGGCTACAACTCACCCGTGAAATACAACAGGTTTCATCATTTGCCACCTCCATGCATGTGATTCCATCAGCTACTGATACTATTAACACCCACTTTTTCTATGCAAATTTTGTTTATTGCTGAGGTACGCTAATATATTATATTATATTATATTATATTATTACCACAATATAAAATATTTGGTGTTGATTTTGAGTATATTTCTGACATTAATATACTGTTTCTAAAAATTAAATGCTTCATATTTTATAAAGAAAAATACAAAAACTGTTCTACTTAACATGTTGAATTTTCATAAATAAAAAAGAATGTGCGTTGCTTGTGCAAAATGTTGCAACATTCAAGTTTAATACTTGAAAGCTGATCAAGGTGTCCTGGAGGCTACCAAAGAAGGGAAAAAATCACGAAAGAAAAGAACAAAAGTAGTTGTGTGCTTCACTTTATTCGAAAGTGTTGGTAACAAGTAAGAATTATTTGTTTTCTTATGATAATATTTTATAAATTAAATTGATAAAAAAAATCAGAATTATAATTTAATTAATGAAATTTATCATGGAATTTAATTAATTAAGTAGGATGACATTCAAAATCGGGAATGAGATCAGTTCAATGATTCAATGGAGTCATTTTTTTACGTAACTCGTGTATCTTTTACATGAGATAATTCTTTTTTGGTAAGATTTAGTGTGTTTTTTTTTTATTCTAACTATAAAAAATATAAACTTATTTTTAGATGTATTAATTGATAATTTCTTTTATTGTGTTGATTTATCATGAAATTTATTAATAGATACTTACTTATTTTTCATACAAAGGAATATATTTGTTGGCCTAACAATACAAGTCTCACACATTATTTAGAAAATAATCTCTTTAAATTATGAATAATCTTTAAAAATAATCATTATTTAAATTATTTAATTAGGTACATATTTGTGAAAAAAATAAATTATGTAATTATAAATTTAAATTAAATAAATCAACTATTTTTATTAGTTTTTATAAATTAATTATTTGTTTCTTATAAAAAAATCTAATCGTTATAATTAATTAATTTAATTATTTTTCATTTAGTTTTATCAAATAACAGATGATTCAAGTGATTCTTGATAAGTGACAAATAGTTCAACCATTTAATATTTATAATTTTATAATTTAATAACCACAAAGTATTTTGTGTTTAACTATTTTCGTTACTTTATGAACTAGTTATATATGTTTATTTTAGAGAGTGATTAAAAAAAACTTACTTTATGAGATTTAATGAAACACATAACTCGACTAGTTGGCAAGTGAAAAATGATTCAAATGTCATATTTCAACTCAAACAAAGTATCCTTTTGATTAATTTACAAGAAATAAAAAAGTTGATTAATATGGTTAATAATATTAAATTTTATCAACAATTTATATTATCTGTTAAAAAATTATTCTTTAAATTATCATAATTATTTATTTAACTCTTTTTATTTTAAATCATTTATATTCATTATCTCACTTTTTTTACTTTACTCAATCCTCATAAAAGAAAAAAAAATATCATAACACTTCTTCCGTATCATTTTATATGATGTTTTAAAGAAAAAATATTTTAAATTATATAATATTTTACAAAATTAATATAATATTAAATTTTTTTCATAAAATACTCTTAATAGGAGTAATTGATATTAGATAATAAAAAAAATCTAATTAATTAGAAAGAATAAGGATATATCAAGAAATTATATTATCATTTTTTTGAAATTCATTGTATTAATTCAATTTCTTAATATATATGTCAAAACCTTAAGTATTATATACCATGATAGAAAAGGAGTATATGATGTCTAAAAACGCTAACATCATTATCTAACATTTTTTTATAATTGAATAAAATTTATTAATAATCATTAATTTTGGATGATTTTACTTTTTATTTAATTATTATTTTTCTTGTCTTTGAAGTAAAATTAACTAAAATTGATGATTTTTAATTAATTATAAAAAATGTCAAAAAGAGTAACGTTAACATTTATCTTATAATATTTATTATTTATTAACAAAAAACAAATTATAAAATAATTAATGATATTTTGATAAAAAAAAAATTCATGCAAGAAAGAATTAAAAATAATTATTGTAAAAAGATAAACAAACTTTTCAAAAAAAAAATTTCTTATATCACATAATTTTTATTGAAGGCAGTTCTGCTGGAACCGAATAAAAACATTATAAAATTTAAAACTCTTGGGTTGAGTATTTAATCAAAGATAAAAATAAGAATTGCACTTTCTCTTTTTCTCATAAGATATCCATGAACAAATTCTTTTGAAAAAAATATAAAATTATGTTTTATTATTATTTAACTTTTTTAAGAATAATATATGTATAGTCAAATATTACAAAAAATTATTAATTTTATAATAAATTGGTATAAGAAAGTTCTATATTTACTTTTAGTGATAAATAAGTTTTATTTTATTTATTTATAAATTAATATCCCAAAAATATCTTATTTTTAGAAATATTTTATTTTTTCTATTAATTATGATACATTTTTATACTATATCCCAAAAATAAAAATATTAATAAAAAATTAAAAATTAAATTACTCTAAAAAATTATTCTTCATCTTCATAACTTTTTTTTTTAAAAATTAATCATTAAAAATTTTCTAAACAAAAATCCCTCTTTCTTATTGGGTATAAGAATTAAATTCTCTTTAATTAATGATCTCCAACTACTTTTCACTCTCATTACTGTGGGTGTTTAATGTTTATTAGGTTAATGGCTTAATGCATGAATCTGCACAACCCATCCTTCGTAACAGTTGTCCAGTGTCATTAATCTTTCACACTGGTTTCAATAGTTCCAAATCTCAATTCGAAAGATAAATAGACCTAACCAAACTCAACAAACTCATATTTTAATTTATTTTTAATTAAACAATAATCCAAACGAATTTCAGATTCTCAAGTTACAACAACATTCATTTAACCTACCATTTTTTTATATATAAAGAAAACTAGTAGTTTGTTTTTTTATGATAAAATAAACTTGGCAAAAAGTGTTAAAATGCATTTTAACATTACTCAACTGTATTTGGCAGAAGTTTATTGTTTTTAAAATTAACTTGGATGTGAATAAAATTTATTTTAACATGAATAAATTATTAAGGAATTTTAATTTAGAAAACTTATAAGAAATTTTATATTTACATTTTAAAAATGATTTTATTTTATTAATTACAAAAAATACTTAAATCAATTCTTTACAACATTATTTTTTAAAATATCATTGTTAAACACAATTCAATTTTTTCAAAAATATTTCTTTGAACATAAATTCTGTCAATTTAAAAATAATAAATGTATTAAAGTAAATGTACGAAACTTTCCTACGTATATAGTAGATGTAGGATATTTCCCTTATTCTGGATCTCTTATTGAGTGACAACACATTTTAACACTACGTAAATTATTGAATCATTGGACAATTATTTTATATCATTAGTCATTGATGCCTACGAATATCTCTAAACAATAACTTCATTTAAATTTTTGAATCTTTAATAGACCCCTCAAAACATAGGGTTTAAAAACACTAATTAATTTTTGCTTTATTAGTAGAACTCAATTTGGGTTGTTAATTTATTTTTAACGGGTCTCATTTTATTTTTATGTTCACACAAAAACCCTTATTTTGAATTTAAAAAATTAATGATTAAACAACTTACAGTTGTTTATATAAACGATTTTTATTACAAAATTTCAGAATTTATTTATTCCAGTGGTATTTTCAAATTACTTAACTTTAAAAAGCCCGTAAATAGCTATTAAATATGCTCCAATGTGCACTAAGAGTCTAAGACAAATAATTTATCGTGTCGAGAAATTCTATTCTGCTCGTGCACAATATTTTTACATTTTTTTATGAAAAGAAAGAGATGAATAGAGAAGTACACAGCAAAATGGATTGTATAAAGAAAAGCAAATAAATTATAAAAAAATAATTGTAAACTCATCTATCAGTAACTATGCGACACAATTCATTGAAAACTGTTGCATTTTGCATTGTTTTTGGGTTGAATAGACTGAAAATAAAGTGCCTGTTTGGGATAGTTATAAGAAATTGATTTTGAACTGTTGAATATGATTGAGACATGTGTCTAAATTATTCGGAACTACACATTTGCAGTAGTGCACAATGTTTTCCTCAAATTTGCAGAACGCCCAGTTGCATCAATCACAATGATGCTTTGGCTGTCAGCTCCTCAAAAATTACATGGCAAAAAAATAATAAATTCCGCCCCGTTGCTACCCAAGCATAAATTCACTATACACGAGGGCAACACTCAACGAATAGGGGAAGAGAGATGACCATCTGTAGAACCTTTTATTCTTCATTATTTTGAAGAGTCTGCTTCCACACAGTGTTAAGATATTCAAAGGACAAAGTTCTTAATTATGGTAAAGTAGCTCTCACTTCTTTCCTATCAGCACCAAATGACTGCAATACAGAAAGAAGACAACCAATCATAAGTGCTAACGGCTAAACATACCACCTACCAAGTAATGTTGTGCATTGTGGGGAGGGGTAGATGGCATAGTATGCAACTATGCACTGCTATGAATTATTAATTGATTGAATGCAAGTGTAGGTGCATCTTTTTCATGTAATCTTAAAAACCAGTGATCCTGTCATTTCCCCCCATTTTGATATTTGAACTACGTAAACACTGAATCAAACTACTCGACTATATATATCCATTATCCCAAAATTCTGAAGCACGTGGTAGGATGAAATCAATACCTCAACTCCGAAACCTTTAACGTAGACATTGGTAAATAGATCAGATGGGTCTGGCATTGGACTCTCCTGGAAAATAGAAATGAACACATAAATCAGATTGTAAACGATATTCAGTCACTACACGATGCAAATGCAAGGCATATAGACAGAAGTTTCGCGTAAGGAAAAATACAGAAAAAGGTATGTTTTTCACCTTTGCTTTAGCAATGGCTTCGTCAACTTCTTTTCTGACTTCTTTTTCAATGTCCTAAAAGAAGGAAATGAAATTAACATCTTTGGCTAGCATTGCATCAAATTCAACTTTAGCATAATACGCACACATATCAAGACGCTTAATAATAAGCCAGAAGCTACTCAAACTTCCAACAAATATTCCTAAAACCCCATAAGCAGAATGGTAAAATATAACAAAAATTTGAAGAAAACCATGAGATATTATTTGCGATCCACAAAATAGGCCATTTTATTTTACACGTAATAAAATTCAATACAACATTAGACACCATAACAAAGGACTACTGATCCATACGATACCCTATTTGGACACTAATTCCATGACAATCACGAAACTATAGTCACCATCTTTGGAATCAAAATGCTTGTGTAAGCTGATTCATAAGAACTTTCAAGATAATGAAGAAAGAAGTTTCTATTATGGACTGTCTTCAAGAAAAAGTCATAGTATACTATGCATAACCAATTTTGAAAATATCACATTTCACAATGCAAGGGATCTAATGAATTCCAATTTCATTTAATCACCTTTAGCTCCTTTTCAGCAGCAATATCATGAGACAATAACAGCTTTCTTACTCTCTCGATTGGATCGCGCTCCTACAATTATAACAGCCAAGAAAAAATTATTAAAACTATTTCTCAAACATTGAACTGCAAAGAAATTGCATGCTGGGAACTAGTGTGACAAACCTGTCTCACACCAGAAATTTCATCACGTGTACGGTATGTGCTGCCAGGATCAGACATAGAGTGTCCATGGTATCTGTAAGTGTCCATTTCAAGAATCTAGACAGAATAATCAACAAGATAGAGAAATCAATCAAATCTAACAGAGAATCAACTTTGATAATTTAATCGAAACAACACAAATAAAAGTTATGTTAAAATAAAAACTACTTGTAACACAAGATCAATTCTTTAAGCCAAACAATTTATGTTGCTGTACTACATGATTAAAAAAGGGGGAGCAACTGCTATAAAACCAAGTCATAATCCACCTTTATAAAGGATGATAAACTCCTCTTACCTACTGTATCTGATGGAAGGACAAACAATAAATGCCAAAAGTGAACCGTAATTTTAAGGATGTAAACTATCAAATGCTCAGCTTATTGCAAACAAAAACAATAAAATAATTATAAAAACAATCCCAAAAGTGAACCAATACATTCCTCAGATAAATGATCCATGACATTCAACTAGTTTCCAGTAAACTATTTCCTTCCCAAGAAGGGTCAAACAGCAATTAATTAGTTAAGTAACAGATACAGAATTTATTGCTCCTCAGTGGCTTCTTACTCAGATGATCATTTATCAAAGGATACAAACTTATTATTATCATGCTATTTTTTAAAAATTATTGGGATTGGAAAAAATAATTTCCAACTTAATCATCAAATGTCAATTTCATAAATTTGAAAAATAAATTATAAATTATGTAGATACAAATCAGGCATAAAATCAAACCAAACTCCTTCAAAGTCAGGTCCTAGTGTCCTACAAATCAGGCAAATGATACCTCAATTCCTTTCATCTTGAATCAGGCAAGTGATTTCAACCACTTGCTTTTAACCACCTCAATTCCTTTCGTCTTGATCACAATTCCGTCTTTCTATCTTTTCAATTCTTTGTCTATCACTTTATGATTTACTTTCTCTTCTCCATCACTCTTATCTCTTCTTTTCCTTGTTAAATTTAAATAAGCTCAAATAGTTATATTTTTTTCTCCCTTCACCTCTTGATCAGATTTTGGTCTTCAATTTTTCCATTTGTGATCTGAGTTACACATTTACTGAAGAATCCCTAGTGGAAATGATTTCTTTCCCTGAGTTGAGATTTGGAATCAACTTCCAAGTTTTCAACAAAAAAAGGGTAAAATTTCATGTAAACACTACTAAACTATAACTATAACAATCCCTGACAAAACTACATTGGATGAACTGCACTTACCTCATCTTCAACTCCAAGCCAATTGGAAAGTAACACTAGGCAAGAAAGCCAAAACAATCTAATTTTATAAGCAAGATTTGTGTTGTGAGCAACAAAACCTAAACAATTTCATCTTATAAGCACTGAGTATGCCTAAATTCATAGATCTATACTTTCAACTGAGTCAGATAGCTAATAACATTTTAATGATTGATTTGACGTTCTGTCAACTATTAGCGCATTAATGGACATGTAGAGCACCCTGTTCCTAAGGCTAAAGCTGATCAGATAACCAATAAAATTGCCACAGTTGATCCCTCCTAATCTAGAGTGTTATGTCAAGCTTTTGTAGATGAATGGATGATTCATAACATTCAATTTCCAATATTTAATTATAAGAAGAGAAATTCAAGTACACATTACTGCAAAAAAAATTAACTCACCAAGGGTCCATTCTTCAAAGCATGTTCCTTTGCAAATTTGCAAGCTTGTTTAACAGCAAGAACATCCATGCCATCTACCTGAACAAAGTATAAATATTCATTTAAAAAGTTCAAAAAGACTACTATATGTACTCAATTAGCCTATGTATAGATATGCTCACAGGTATGCATTCAAGTGCATACTAACATAAAATACACACTTGAACAATGGTATTAAAGTCCAACCAATAAAGACAACATATAGCAACATAATCTTACATATCTAGACATCAAAACATGAAAACAGGAATAAAGCCCAAGGAGGAGGCTAGAAAGGAGAGTCCACACATCCACATTCAATGCAAGAACAAGAAACATGTTCATCCCTCAGAAATCAAAACCTCAATCGGACATTTATAAGAGATCTGGCAAGACCTAATGTCCTAATATAGAAAAATAAAAACAACATAAAAAGCAGTAGTGGCATTAAATATTATTGAAATCAACAAAGAGAAAGAGACAACAATATAACTATACAGTCATCATCTACCTACATTTTCAGAGAACTTATATCCAAGGCTACCTAAATTAGGCAATAAGGATACAATGCACATCTTGAAACACCACACCTCACAACATGCTAATTCATTATGTCCATCAATGCAATATCCAACTCCCCCACCTCCCCTGGCCTCCTTCATTTCATAAGACCTCCAAAAGGCATTTTGCCATATTGGCCACTTAACTAAATCCCCTCAGCAATCAACCAGAGTGCAGACAAACTAATACACACCCATCCATCCCTTCCAACTGAGATATTACACAACCCATTACAATCAGGAAAATTGCATTTTTTTAAGGAAAATGCTAACAACACATTCTATGACACGCTCATTCAAACAAACTCTCACCTATGATTTTATACTTTTCAATAAAATTTAAGCGTAAATATGTTTTGGTCTCATAAATTTCTGAATTTTACTTTTGGTCTCTAATAATTTTTTTTAGCATTTCGCCCCTAACAATATTTTTATTTTGCTTTTAGTCCCTAAAATGCTTTAGATAGCTCTCTGAGCAGTGAAATAAAGTGATTTAGATAACACTTAAAAAATTTATTAGGGATCAAAAACAAAATTTGTAAATTTATCAAGGACCAAAAACATATTCACGCCTAAATTTTAACCATAAAAGAAAATGTGTTGCTAACACTTCACTTACCATCAAACATAGATAGTCACTACTTTCCTCAACTAACAAGAACAACACTATCCAGCAACAGACTTTCTACTACTAGATAAATTTCACGCGAGTCCCTTTAAAAACATGCACCCCAGTAAAAAAAACACACTAAATCCCCCCATTAATTAGAACAAGTGCATGAAAGAAATACACTGAACTAACCTTCAAGCCAGGCACATAATCCCCGCGCTTGTAATAAGCAGGATTTTTCGCAGCCCTCCACTCCGCAGTCCCCATCCCATCTGCATTCACCAATCCAAATCATCAAACACCAAAACAAGTCCAAAACTAAAGAAAAAAAACACAGCCCCTAACTCATTCACTGACAGTGATTATTCTCGCAAACCAAAATCGCAGGAAGATCCCAAAGCGCTGCAATATTAAGCGCCTCGAAAAGCTGGCCCTGATTGGCCGCACCATCTCCATACATCGCAAAAGTAACAGTCTCATCCTTAGAATACTTCTGCGCAAACGCCAACCCACACCCTAACGGAACCTGCGCCCCCACAATCCCATGTCCACCGTAGAACCCATTCTCTTTCTTATAAAAATGCATCGAACCCCCTTTCCCTTTGGAGCACCCATCCCTGCGCCCCATGAGCTCCGAGAAAACCTCGAGGAGCGTTCCGCCGCGGCCGAGGAAGGTGCAGTGGTCGCGGTAGGCGGTGATGATGCAGTCCTTTTTCGTGATTCCAGCCTCCATGCCGACGGCGACGGCCTCCTGGCCGTCGTAGAGGTGGCAGAAGCCGCGGATGAGCTTGGCCTTGTAGAGGGAGTCGGCGGCGATCTCCATGCGGCGCATCACGGCCATGTCGTGGAAGAAGGAGAGGAGCTCCGAGGGAGAGGAGGCGACGGCGCGTGAGGGAGGGTCGCAGTTGTGCGCGGTGAAGGGGACCGATGTCTCGATCGTTAAGGGGGTGGTGTCGGAGGAGATCGGCCGGGAGGATGCGGCGGAGAAGGATTTTATGAGAGTGGATCCGATGCTGCGGTGAGATAAACGTGACAGAGCCATGGCGATCTGTTGTGACAGAAGATAAAAATAATTTTTTTTTTTTTTAAGATTTAATTGGAAATGGGTGTGTGATTGACTGTGTGATTGTGTGTGTGTGAAGGTGTGAAGGTGTGAAGGAAGGAAGCGATTGAGTAATGCAGGAGAAAAGGGTTTGGTGTATGGAGAAAAAAGCAGAAAAGAAACTGAAAAGAGTAAATGAGAGAAGAGTGAGTGAATTCACACTTAATTGATTCCAGAGAGTCTTTGACCAATCACCCTAACGTTGCGTGTCAATATTTGTTTCGCTGCTCTACATCACTGCTGTCTATTTTTTACTAAAATTTACGCTGAATAAATTTATTTTAAATAACTATTATCATCTTTATCAATTACATTTATTTATTAAAATATATATATATATATACATACTACTTCTAATACTATGTACAACACTCAAATTTTAAAATTATTTATTTTTATATAAAATTATTTTTAAATTAAAACATTTTTTATTTAAATAAAAAATGTATTGATATATATTTAAAAAACATTAGTTATAATAATATTTTTTTAAAAAAATATAAATTTAAAATAAATTTATTATTATCAACTAAATTAATTATTTTTAATTTTAATAAATTAAATAATTATATTTTATAAATAGAAACAAATATAATATTAAGCATCTTTTCTTTGATGGTTGTTCTTTAAGTTATCATTTATGGGAATAGTTACTAATATTTTTATTTTGTTAAATTTTCTAATAAATATATTTAATTGAGGCTTTTTTATTATTTTAAAAGTTAAACAAAATATAAATACTAATTTAAGCTAATCATTTTCCTTGCCAAAAATATAAAAGACATAATGTAAAATTTTAAATGTTTTTTATTTTAATTTAATTAATATTTAAGTTCAATGTAGACAAAATGATAATTTTTAATATAACTATTTAATATTTTTTCATCTCTATTCATATTCTAAGTTATAACATTTCCGATAGAAGTTACATGAGAGTTTCTTAAATTTAAGAATAAGTTCTTATGCAATTTTATTATTAGAATAGTTAAAATATAATTCTTATATTAGAATAATCGTTTATATAGACAATTAATTCTTAATTATTTTTAAAAAGTGTGAGACAACTATAAAATCTATTTTATGATTTTAAGAATTGTACCATTAGAAAAAAAAAAAACTTTTTGAAGTTTTTAAATCCTATCTAATGTTATAAGGTCAATCAATAGTGAAATAAACAACTTCATCATAATTATGTTGTTGAAGATGTTCTCAATTATCTCACTATGAAACTTTATATAATATGACACTAAAAATTTTATGTGTTTATTTTAATAAATAATATACAGTATTTTAATAGTGGGTTGTCTACATTTCCAATTCTCAATACATTCAACGTTAATTTCTTTTCATACAGTAAGTTACATTGAATGTGGTTCAATGGCTTCTCAAAACACATCCTAACTTACAATCTTTTAAAACAATTTTGACATTTGTTGTTACATATAAAGAAACAAAATTACAAATTTAGAGCATAACATAATAATAAAAAACACAATTTTATTTCTTATAAATTATAAAAATTGTCACAAGTTGTTACTTATCTATATTATAATCTATATTCTATACTATAATAAAATTTGTACAATCTCTAAAAGTATTCTGACCATCAATCCTTTTCTTTTTCCATTTATGATTATAAGAAAATGTTATATTTTGCGAATCTTTTGAATTGCACGAATTGTCTATTTAAAATAGTACCTTTTAATTAAAAAAAATATATTGGGTCAACAGAATTTAGTTGGCCACTTTTAATAGGTTTCTTCTTTTAATCATATTTATTTTTATTAAAATAAATACTAATTAAAGAATTGAATATAAAATCAGATTTAAAAAATCATTATTTCTGGAGATTTTAAATGAAAAATACTCCCATGACATCTTGAGGAACTCAAGATTCAAGCAAAGATCAATTCTCGTGAGAGAATTATGTTATTGGACCTGTTAATTGATTGGTTATTGAGAAAAATAATCATTGTTTTAATTTAGAGATGGCAAATCAAGATGTCCGACACCATCAAGCTAGAATGGAAAATTAGACTGAGAAAGACTGAATATTCCTTTTGGGATTAGGATTTAACTGTCCAACTTAATTTTAAGTATAGCCAAATTGACCATAACTAAAAATAAATAAAAAGATATTAATATATAAAAATATAAAGAATATATATAATTTTTAAAAAATAAAATTATAATAATTAATTAACAAAATAAAATATGTTCAATTTTGTTTAGACCATAATTTTAGGAGTCCAATCTAGCCTGTAAGTCAATTAACAAATGAAACAAGTTTGATTTTTTATCTAACATTTTTTTTAAGCTTAACTCAACCCTAATTATAAAATATCTGTGTCAACCTATTAAACTGAGGTCAAATTGTCAGCTCTACTATTCTTGCATAAGGGATAAAAATAAAAAATAATTATATATAAATGTGGTTGGAGCTTGAATGAGTAATTGGTCAATATTATTTTAATTTAATTTTTCTGTTAAATTTTTTATTATTATTTGCGTCTGTAAATAGAAAAAAAATCCTTTCATTAATTTTAATTTTTAAAATAATTAATTTTAACATAATAACAACTTATTGTCATTATATTAAAATTAATTATTTTTAATCACATAATCAGTAAATAATTTTATTTCTTAAATATGTAGATTTTATCATTTTTAATCATTATATTAAAATTAATTCTAATAGACACACAAGTTAACAACATTGGTTAACATCACTTAAAAAATAATTAAAATAGATTTATTTACAAATATAAAGAACTAAAATAAAAAATTTTAAATTATTAAAAATTAAATTAAAATTACACAAAAATATAATAAACTAAAATAATATTTTAGCTTAAGTAATATTAGACCAACATTAAATATTCCATATCTTTTAAATAATAATGGTTTAGTAAATATTTAAATTAAGTTTATTTAATTATTTTATCTACAATCAATTTCCTATTATTGTTATTTTATATTATTTAACATAAATTTAAAATATTTGTTATGAAATTCTTTTGCGACGATAAATGTGATTTACTTTATTAAATAACTTACATTATAAGAACAGAAGAGTACACAAATGCCATACAAGTACATCATAAGTTAATATTTTAATGTATAAATTGTAAAGAATTAAATATCATACAAATAAAAACAATATATATATCTGACGGATACATATTTTAATCCAATAAAAATTGTAAATTGACAAATATGTTTTAACAGCAAATGATATTATCATGCCGATAAGAATTAGCCCAAGTAACATGATTGACTAGCTTGGGTTCGATTTACAATGGAACGGAGCAATTTCCTTTATCCTAATTTTTTGTTAAAAACAACAATATAATGATGATAATAATATCATAAAAACTTTGTTGAAAATTAATGATAAAAATTCTATAGACGGATCGTTCAACGGAGGCAGAGAGATTACGCCACAAGTTCACTTATTGGAGGCCGATCCATGACACCAGAAGCAGCCTTTGCATTGTGCTTCAACAATGGATCAATATCTGGCAATTTTGGAATCTGAACAAGCAGATCAATGGTCCGTCGAAGGAGACGAGCTAAATCGCCATCATCCATTGCACAATCCATCATTATTTCTCTCCATGTCAACCCAGAAGCCCAGGCCTCAACCATACCACAAAACTGGTTATCCAAACCGCAAGAGATTGTCACCCCATGTTTATCCTGCATTGCCAATAGCGCATTTCTTTGCTCATCCAATAAAGTTATGAATTTGGTTACAGTAGCAGAAGGCTCATAAATATAACTGCTATTTTTCCCGGGTCGGACTTTGATACCCATGGACACCAAACTTGCGCACACTGCAGCAAGTTGTGCAGGTTTTAGTTCTAGTAAAATTTTATTGCGAAGAACCATCGCAAGCCATAGCTCATTTTCTCCTCGAATTGCAGCAGCAGTTTCACCAAGTGGAAATATGACATGAGTATTAATATCTAAAGCTCTGATTTCATGAATGACATTGCTAACCTGCATAAACTCCTTCCAACCCGAGGGTTCAATCTGTTCTATCCGATTAATCAAACGTTTAGATCTATTCTTCAGGCGCTTGATTTTCTCCTCAGTAAACTTGACTGCGTCTATGATTTTAAAATATTCTTTATAGCCTTCACTACGAGCTATCTTTTTCTTCAACCGTGAAACTTTATTTCTTTGTTCCTTGTAACGTTCAATGGCATCTTGGAAATCTTGAGACTGTAGTAGTAGCTCATCATTTTCTGACAAGCTACTCAGAACAGGAACATTCAAGCTCCAAGACCATGTATCCAGAGATCCTTCCATGAACCATAAACCACCATGCTCAGAGTGAGAAAGCTTATCCCACTTCATGTCCTCCTGATCAAGGAGAATACTCATAATTTCTCGAGGTCTAGCATCTCCTTCAGCCAATGGAACGTTAGGAAAGCCTGTCCCATATACTGTTTTAATCCACTTTTCTGTAAATAGATACCAAGTGTTATCTGAACCAAGAGCCACATGATATGATGGATCAAGATCTTCATTCAACTCAGAATCAGTAACACTTGGCTCTGCATCTGCTAAATTCAATGCAAAAGAATCAACAGAAGAAATTATATTTTTGAGTTTTGGAGCATTAAGGGAGTCAACCTTCCCCAAAAACACAGCAGGAATTGAATGTTCAACTCCTTCAGAATCTCTATACTGCAAGCATAAAAATGGCAAATGCCCACTTTCAGGCTCCGCCAACAAAGGTTTCAGGGCAGATATTCTCTTTGCTTCCTTCTGTTTTCGCAATTCAGACCGAACACGCTTTTCTGCCCTTAAATCTTCCAGTAATTCTGCAATTTCCTTGTATTGTCGTGGTGATAAAGCCTTCCTGCTTTTTCTATCTATGGCTTCATCGGTAATTTCTGACATCAACAATTCAATTTCTTTTTCAATTTTATTAATTTCCTCTTTAGCAGCCAGCATTACATTGCTACTAACATAATTTCCAAAACTCTGCTCAACTAATTTCCTAGCTTCTTCCAAATTTCTCCCTGTGGAAGGTTTCATGTTATCTGATTCATTTGACCTATGAATGGCTTTCCCACCAGCAAGAAGGTTCAAAACCATTCCATATGAAGCAGTAAACTGTGACACTAGAGGCTCTAGTCCAGCAAACAGTACTTTGCACCCCTCTTCAGCACCTTCATTAGGAGTTTGGATGAGAACTACATGACCACTTTCATCAATGCCTCTGCGTCCAGCACGCCCAGCCATCTGAAGCAGTTCATTTGAGCTTAATGAGATACGTCCACTGTCACCTCTTTTGCTGAGGGATGAAATTACAGCTGTTCTAGCAGGCATATTGATTCCAGCAGCCAGGGTTTCTGTAGCAAAAACAACCTTGACAAGTCCTCTTTGAAACAACTCTTCTATGAATGCCTTCCATAAAGGAAGACATCCAGCATGATGGGCAGCAACCCCTTGCAAAAGTCCTCTCACAGCTGATTCTCTGACAGCATCAGGATACTGCTTTCGGAACCTCTTCAAGGCTAGTTCAACCTCACTTGTTTCACACTCATCTAAAAGTTTGCAATTTTCAAGATATTGAACAGCCGCATCACAACCCTTCCGGCTAAAAATAAACCAAATAGCTGGCAGCATATCCCTGGACTGAAGTTGCCATAATGTATCAATTACTTGAGGAACCTGAAAAGGATTAAGATTATACTCCAAATAAGAGTGTATGCCCATTGTTATAAATAAAAGATCCACAAGTCTTCTTATTTTTTTCAACAAAACATGAGTTTGGTTTTATCCAGACTGCATATTCAATATTCATAAGTGATTATTGGATATATAAATAGTAGCTAAAAAATCTCCCCATCTGATCATCAAGATTTTATGTTGTGAAAGATAGGGAACAGATGGACAGTATGATTATCGTAGAATACAAAGTATAAAGAGAATTGATTCAGAGACCCTACTTGTGACCGACGAATTGCATTAATGTTATTCTTTGAAAGAGAACGTTGTTCAAACGTATTATCATCACTATCATAGCCTGAGTGAGTTCCTCGTTTCCGGGAATTCCTTTTTCTAGGCCAATCATCCTTGTAAGGTTTAGCCCCTGCAGCTTGAAGTTGTAAATAATTGAGTGACAGCTTCCTGCTTTAAATAAAAGAAGAAACTAAGTTTCCATTTTTATTTGATTCAGTATTAAAATAATGATAATCTTCAGTATTTAGTGGTTTAAATTTTTCTATGTAATAAATAATCCATAGTAGTTTATTGCTATGTATATTATACATCAGAATAATGACATTGTCACGATTTCTTTTTGGAAAGAAGAGTTGATACTTGTATTTTCACTGACACACCCATTCATCAGTTCCATAGAAAATCTTGCAGTTATCATTATATTAGTATTTTCGTATTGATAAAAGCAAATATATAAATAACTATCTCAATCAATATCATCATCACCACCAGCATCAATTATGCCACTAAAGCTATTGCTGTAGTCACCATCACCACAAACATTTTGTTGTCTGACACAGTTCTATAAGAACAACATTGATGCTACAACAATGACTACCATAGTCCCACAACATTGCTTGATCAATCACTAGTACTAACCTAAATTGGACCCATTGGTAACCCTTTATGAAAATAATCTCGTGGATATCATCCTTTTTCTTATTAATAGACCAAAGTCTAATCAATTAACTTAGTCAGCAATTATTATTGAAGCACACTATGCAACGCTGCATTTCAGAGCAGCCATATACATGCTAATCCAATCCTCTCACCATTCTTCATTGCTGCAAGTACTAAACAATGGTAACCATCTATTGACTATTAGTATCACAGTGAATCAGGAAATGCTTGGGTTACAAAGAATAATCACCCATTTTGAACAGCAAACTTTCACATATCATATGATCAGCACCCACAATTCAATTATCTGAATTTCAGTGTTGAATATTTAGTGTAATGACATAACCAAATATCCTCTGCCCTTTCCAGTTCCCATATGTTATGAGAGTATTAAGCGGCTATAATTCAATATAAAAAATTACAAAAAAAGGAAATCCACAAGTAAGGATGCTACATTGCTATTGCTATTAAACTTAATGCTCATCAGTAACAAAATGCAATTCTTTTTGCTGCTAAGATTGTTTTCTTAGTACCAACCAGGTCCAATAAGAAAACTACCACATCCACACCTAAACGACCAACATTGCCAGACACCACCTTCAAACAAGTTTGACAATTAGGCCATTAGTAATTCCAATTATCATGGATGGTTTGAAGTGAAAACAAATAGGACAGTTCTTTACCAATAAATAAGGCCTTTACTGATATAGAATATATGTAACAAGTAACAACTAACTGAATAAATGCAATAATGATCCTTGATAGCACCTGTTCATGTGTGTTCCTTTCTCGTTAAGAAGTGGTAATAAGGAAGTCTTCAAAGAGAAATGCCAAGTCAACGGAACTGGGCGTTTTGACGATGTTACCAATTCTGTTTCACCATGAATCTGAAAGGAAAAAAAAACATTTTGAAGAGGTTACAAAGAGATAGATGACCGAATAAAATAAAAGAAAACTTTATTTAATTTGCTATTTGAATTCTTTTACTAAACACATTTCCATCATAGTGAAGATGCAATAATACTGAATCCAGTACTTGTGGTACACTTAAATCACAAAAAATGAAACCAGAATCAGCAAAGTCACTATCAAGGAAGGTAATTGATTGTAATATAAAATTTGTCCAGCCACCATTTTACACTTATATAAGTCAGCATTCTGTGTAATAAGGGCTCATTGATTTTTATTCTTTTTTCTCCTTACTCTCTCCCTTTTATTCTCTCTCTTTACCTTTTTTGCACAGGCACACTATCCTAGTATTACACAAAATGATTTAACTAATTTGTCTAGTTCTCTCTCCCCAAATATAGTATGAAAAAAGAATTCTGATAAATAAAAGTTAAATACCAAGCATCATTATTTGAGAATCCAGGTTCCTGTACTTGAAAATGGATAGATTATTAGTAATTTCAAGCATTGAAAGAATGTTTCATATCCCAAACTGTCCATAAGTCCATCAAGATGATCAACTGTATAAAATTCCTTAGAAACATTATGAAGTTAGGGAAATATTCTAATGAATTATCTACAATTCAAAATTTTAGATGTTTCCAACTAAATTGTGAAAATCTTTCATACCTTAGAACAGGAGAAAAAATCTTCCATAGCAACATAATCTTTATACAACAATTGATGTTAAGTTGTTGATACTTAACAAATTTCAGCTAGTTTTCAATCCCCACTTGAAGCTTGGCATTTTATTAAATACAATAGCCATCCAGAATCTAGATGCTTCAGCAAATTAACATTCCCTTTGCCTTTATTGTGGGACATGGATATTTTTAGCTGCATTGTAGGTTTTTAGCTAATATGGTTTTTAAGGGAACGTTTCATTTGTCTTTTATGCAGTGTAACAGGTTTCTCTTTTGATTTATTTCTTGTCTTGCTGTTATATTTGTTTTCTTGTTCACAAGACATACTATAAATTCCATGAGGCAGGGGGACTAGATTAATCCATGAAGTTTAATGTTGGTTCATTTTACAGGAGCAGAAAGCCAGCACAGTGCATTCTACGACTTCAGACATCACCAGCACAATCTGAATACCTGACCAATCCACCCAGCTAACTCATCTGGATTTGCAACCGTTGCTGACAAGCAAATAAGTTGAACTTCTTTAGGGCAATAAATAACCTGCAGAAATTGTCCAAATATGCATGAACAAATAACAGAAGTTGAGCAAGCTAAGTAACACGCGAAGACAATAAATCATGCTTACAATCTCCTCCCAGACTGTACCGCGAGATATGTCACTAAGGTAATGAACTTCATCCAAAACAATCACATCAACATTTACAAGTCCACTTCCAGAAGAAACATTACCAACACTGAATGAAAAGCAGCAGTCAATAAGTACTCATATTTGCAACCATTGATTCAAATGACAAAATACTAATTCAGAAGAAAAACAATATAGATGTTATAATAAAATTATTAAACACAAGATCTGGAGTTTAGGAGTGTTTGTTTCAAGGTTTGTAAATTCATTCCTAGGAATGTGAACTTTGAATGTTAGATTCCCATGTTTGTGACAAGCTTTAAAAAACATTCTTGGGTATTTGTTGATTTCAAGGAAAGTAGTATTATCTTGTTTTGCTTTTTATTCCCATGACAAGGGGTGGGTACGTTGCAATTTCATGGGTATATGGGAAGCTATTTCTTATGCTAACTATTAAATCCCATTTCCACTCCTACTTTTTCATTTTGAAAATTGAAAAGTATTTCTAGGCATATTAAAATCTAAGAAATTCCTGAATTTATTTAGCAGTAACATTCCTGACTATAGCATTCTAAGGATGTCACTTGGAAATGTAATAAGGTAGCTTAAAACAAACACCACCTAAGATAACAATCATCGGAACTGGATACTAAATTTCTCCTAACTCAAGACAATATATCCAGCAATTATTTCTAATACCATGTGCAACTCGACCTCCTCTACTACTTAATTATTGCGCACCATCCTCAATATAGAGCTACGAATGAAATTGGAAATACAAGACCTACACAATATAAACCACAATCCAAACTTCCAAAGCACAATAGCAAAGACTCGAATTGCTACTTTCCCGTATTTTAATGCAATGTACCTCTGATACAACATGTTCCGCAATATCTCCGTGGTCATAATCAAAACCTGAGCATCCTTGTTCACAGCAGAATCACCAGTGAGAAGACCCACATTACTGTCGCCAAAAGTCTCCCTTAAATCCACAACAAAACAGCAACAATTCAACTTCCAAATAACAGTATAGCAGTAACTCTCTCTCACACTCACACAAACGCAAAAACAAAAACAAATTAAATTCAGATTCTAATTATTGCACACCGGAATTCGCGAAACTTCTGATTGGACAACGCCTTGAGCGGCGTCGTGTAGAAAATTCGCCGTCCCCTAGCCACCGTGGCCACTGCCGCGGCCTCCGCAATCAGCGTCTTCCCGCTGCTCGTCGGAGCGGAAACCACCACCGACGAGCCTCTCAGAAAAGCCAGTATCGCCTGCCGCTGAAACTCGACCAAAAGCAAAAACTCAACCACACACGTTTCGAAACCGAGGAAGTGTCTCGAAAGGAAGAGAAACAAACGCTGAACGAACCTGAAACTTGTCGATGCGGAAATCATAAACGGAGGCGAGCTCGTCGACGTCGATGAGATCGGCGCCGAACTCCCTAACTTCGTTGCATAGCTTCTCGACTCTCTGCCACTTAAATCCGTCGTGCAGAGCGAACACACCAGCTTCTTCATAGGAAACCTCGCCCGAAACGTCGTCATATTCATCGGCAGCAACGACGTCGTCTTCGTCTTCGTCTTCGTCTTCGTCTTCGTCTTCGTCTTCTTCTTCTTCTTCTTCATCATCTTCTTCTTCTTCGTCGAAGTCCTCTTCCTCGGCGTCGGAGAAGGCGCGGAGAGTTGAGGTTGGGGACTTGAAGGAGAATGAGGCTCTGAATTTGAGGGGAAATGGAAGGGATCGAGGGCGAAGGAGAGAGAATGGGAGAGTGGTGGTTGTTATTGTTGTTTTTGCGGGAAGAAATGTTATAGAAGAAGCGAAACGTGGTTGGAGTGAGAGAATAAGAAGTTGAGTGTTGGTGGCCATGGCGGGAGAGGACGGGTTTTGCTTTGGCTGCTATTTTTATTTTTAGTTTTATTTTCTTTCTGCGTTATCTCTAAATATCCAAAAGTTGATTAATATTTGTTCGACTTAATTTTATTGGACTTTTGTCCTTCTACTAATGATATTTCACAAATTTGGTTTTTTTGTTTATCGCTTTCTGTCATTATGTGTACTGTGTAGTTTGAGGCTTTGACCCTAGCTGCTTGCTTGTTTAACCGTGAAAAATATCAAGGTGGGCCTCTGTTATAGTTTTGCAGGAGACTTGAGTTCTGCTGCAGTTAACTTGTTTATACTTTTGAGTTCTGATTTCTTTGGATTGTTGTGTAACGTTTTTATGCAATTTTTCAAGTTCTGAAATATGATGATATGATACGGTATTTTTGTTCTTAATGCTTATGGAGCTACTATGCTGTCTAGAATGTATTTTCCCTTTGCATGTGGATTTTCAACCAAACAATTCTGAAGCCTTAAGGACTACATTCTGAGTTAGAATTGCTACTCTTCATTACCTCTATCATTCTTGTTATGAATCTTCTTTCTGTTTTGCATAATTGATATATGAAGGGTATCATATAATTGCTTACCATTAAATTTTATATATATATATATATAATCAAAGTCTAATATGACCTTTTTTAAATAATACTAAAATTAATTTATGTATGAAATTTGATCAACATCAAAAACATTAACACATGTCATGACTTCAAGGAAAAATTAAAGTTTATATTATAATTTAAAAAATTCTAAATTTAAAAAAAATATTATATTATAACTAAGATTTAAAGATAATCTTTTCAATATCAAATTTCAATCAAGAAGATAAATTATATAATATCAAGACTATAACTGCAATCAAGAAGACAAAATATTTAATTATAAGATAGTGTAATATTTTATTTTACAAATAAGTGATGTGATATCTTTCTTCTAATATAAATAAGTAGTATCTTCGTAGTATATAAACAATATTTTTTAGAATGAGTGTTTTGGCTTTTGGGACTACTTGCTTTTGAATGTTGTAATTTCATCCTTATTTTTAAGTGTTATAAGGGTTCATTTGATTCACTAGAATATGAGAGACTAAACAATATAAAAATAATTGTTCTACACTTGATTTGTGAAATAGTTGCGAGATAAAATAAAAGAAGCAATGAAGGACAAAACAAAAATGTACAAAATTGTTAGTCGCTAACCTAAAGGATAATTTTTTTTCATGTGTAATAAAATTGGAAAAGATAAAACCTTTCTTGTCACTTTTGTAAGTGTCTTTCTTATTCACATGTTTTTTACTTATTGTCTCTTTCATTATTCGAAACTTCAATTGTAGTTTAAGTTTCAAAGACATGTTCTCACAATAGATGTGTCTTTGCATCTGTCAAAATTATATAAAAATTTCACCAAACTTGTTACATAATTGAAACCCTACTTTTATCTAAAAAAATTTCTTAGTTTTTCCTTTTGGGATGATTGAAGGGAAAATAACATATGAGATCGTAACATGAAATGTTGATCATCATCATTGAGATCACATTGGAAGACAAAAATTCAAATTGACTCATCATTAAGGTAGATCTTGTTTTATTTTTATAGTTGCACTAGTAGCACGATATAGTAAGGATATGAAAGAGAGAAAACTAATTGACAAAAGAAGTAAGGTAGAGATTGTTGTGACCAGGGATAGAAAATTTGGGATGGTTAGAAAGAGGAAATAATGGACCAACAAGGTCCTCACATGACATGTTTATCACTATTGTTGAGATTGTACTAGAATATCCAAAATGTGAAAGCATTGTTACAATAAATTAATAAGAGCATTACAATAAATTTAGCATTATTATATATGTGTTGTACATGAACAATCAAATAACATACAAAATAAAAGGTTGTCTTGCGACTTAAGTAATTATCTTGTCATGTCCTGTTCTTCTTGTGTTATACCACAATGTTATCAAATGGACCCTAAGTGTTGTTCAAGTTCTCTCAAAGTTGTTGTATCTTTTATGAGTATTTTATCTAAAATAACTTTATCAAATATTATTGTGTTAAAGTAATTCTTACTATCACTTTCTTAAAATAAAATCAATCTTTATTTTAGTTTAACCTCTATTTAAAATTAAATAATTATCTCTCCCTCTTTCTTTGTGTGTGTAATGATCCTAATGAAAATAATCCTTATTTTAAAAATGTAAGAACTATAAATCTAAACTATATAATTATACATGAATGATCAATATTAAAAGTTAATTAGTAATTATGTGACCGATTAAAAAAAAAATCATGTGTGTCTATCTGTTAAATGTTTTGATAATTTAAATAAGAACTAATGGTCCATATTCATGTTTTTATCTCTCATAACAATCAAGCATTTTTACTAAAGTAAACATTTACAATATAAAATATATTTTATATCATCATTCAACCAAATACTTTTGTTATATGTGTATATTAAATTTATTGATTTTTATAATAAATAAGGATAATCCTTCAAGCTTATCCTAGTTTCACATAATGCTAAGGTTTATTGAGGTTTTTGGAATCTTAGGAATTTGGCTGTGAACATGTTTCAATTTAAATTTAGATTTTGTTTTTCGCTTAACTTGTATGTTCTTGTCTAAACAACTTTAACTATTTTTTTGTATAACTTCACTTTTATATGTCACATTTAAGCGTAATTTGTCTTATAAATGTCAATGGTGAAGGTGTAGTCAAAATCGAGTCATTATACAATGTAATCAATGGAAATTTTTAACACTACAAGCATTGTTTTATTTTTCAGCAAAAAAAAAAAAAAAACAATACTAAGTAAGAGGAAAAAGGGTACAAGGCGTACCTAACCCTTACATAAAGGAGAAAATATTTTGTATGCTCTAACCAAAAGATAAATCCTCTCACCCCTTCTAAATGAAGTAACATGTATGAGTAAATGTAATGTAATTTGTATACACCAAATTACTCTATTTCCATATATCTATATAAATTAACGTGCCTATTTCCTAAAGATGACGTGAACCAAGAAAATTGCAGCTGCCCATAATCATTCAAATTATGCTCACCACAGGTATTCTTCATGCACCATCAACATGTAAACAATTACTATTGTTCTCATTCATCACCTTGTCAGTGAGTGTTTCGGTCTTCCCTCCATACCAAACCAAAGTCATCTATAAAGCACCACCTATTTGTTATTATCATAGACAAACTTAATAAATATTTCCATACACCATGTTACGATCGATCCATGTCAATCAAGTACTGCATTATAATACCAACTCATCATCTTGCTTCCCATCACTTCACCTTATTCTTCCATAATACACGCAGCCGGATTACTAGACCATTGCACGAAGAAATAATTAAATTTCTTGTGTAAAATTTCCTAATCCTTCCATAATATACGCAATCGGATTACTAGACCATTTGCACAAAGAAAAAATAAATAAATTCTTTATGTAAACTTTTTAATCAAGCCCATATTATAAAGATAATATCCTACATAATTTTGTTTCTGTCAAAAACACCTTCCCTAAAGACACAAGCGTTTCTAATATTCCAAAGACGAGCATTGTAAACCAACAATAGGCAAGCCAGCTCTTGTTTGAGTAAAAAAGTGCCACGTGATCCTTGTATTTTAACTGATGTTTATTCATTATTAAAAAAATTGAAAAAGCAATGCGAGAAGCACGTGAATTGGGTGCAGGGTGGCATCTCGGCAACTGGGAAAATTGCAACAATGGGCACCTACCTAGTGGCATTATTTCAATCGGCTAAGATAAATTATCATTATACAGTAAGTTCATGATTCAATTAGTTAAAAATAAACTCAGTATAAATTTCTTTTATCCAATACAAAAACTACTAAAAATTGTTTCTACTCAGGATCAATTCTTGATCCATAATTAATTCTAAAATTTTCTCCAAGTTAAAATTAAACACCTAAAAATTTATTCAAAATCAATTCCAAATTGTCAATGTAAAACTAAACACGCATGAAGATAAAATAACACGCATAAATGACGCACAAGTAAACATGCTATCTATTTTGTATCCTTCTTGCCATATCAGCTACCGACATGCGCAAATATTACTAATGTTTTATTTTTAAATAATAATACTATTTTAGTGAAGTTGCCCCATTCAGTCCATCCCCCTCCCTGCAGTATGCTACATTCTTCCTCGTTTTAGATTGTGTCCAATGTACACCAGAGCGCACAGCATTCCATGCTAAAATGAGACCAAAAGAGAAACGAAATGAAAACAAAAAAAAAAAAAAAACAAAAAGAACAAACGATGTGGGCAGACTCTCAGTCTACGCTTTGTATTTGAAACGGCAGGCCAATTGCAGCCACCGAATGTCCCATAATCAATAACCTCAATATCCGTCGCAGCTAAAGTTAAAAGTGGAAAATAAAAACTAAATAACAAAAATATAGATGAATGAAATAAAAAGTCCTCTAGTTACATCACAAATTACCTCTATTTACATTAGTGAGAGCCATCATTAGCCATCAAATTATACAACAACTCCTCTCCACGCCGCGCCACCCATTCTGTAAGATTTATTATAGGTTGGTTGCTCAGAGAAAATGTGCAAAAATAATTTCAGAAAACATCCCTTGATCAACTTCTTGGATAGGATGCCGTTTTCATTCGGCGCCTCTGCCAATGACATTCGACAAATATTACTGAAAAGGACAACCAAACAACAATTATTAATCAATTTTCTTTTTTATTAGAAATTTATACTAACTAGAAAAGACCAAAGGACAAACTTTTTGATGCATTTTTATTTAAGATTGATATAGCAGTAAGAGAATGTTAATTATAATTTATCTCTGATGAAAGTATGCGTTCTGCATGTTTGAAAGTATGACGCAAGCCCAAATAACATATTTAGCAATATAAAGAATTCTGCATACCATGCCCAGCTCAAAATGGACACTTTCATGAAATGGAAAACAAATTGCGAAATCGTTGTACTCTGCTTGAACGAATGTTTGAAGACTCTGCCTGTTCATGGCCTGAACTCTTCGGTTGCAAGATTCTTTTTCTTCTCTTCCGAAACAAAAAGTCTTCAGTATCCAAAACGTATGAGACCTGACAACAGGTACCAAGAAGAAAATGCAAGATTGGCAATTCAGAAACATAATCTAACAGGCATCATACTATACTAAAATTCAGGAATCAGCGAAATGAGCAAAATCAACAATTTAGTCAGGCTTGCGGGAAGAATGACACATTTTTGACAAAATAAGCAGACGTATATAATCTTATTATATTAACACCTTGGATGAACTGCAAGCTATCTTACACTCCAGACCATTAGTAATTTGTAGTCCTTCCATAACCTGGCCTGAAAATTCATCATTACTGGCATGTCCACGTTTGTTCCTGAAAATATGAATAAACGAAATAAATAAATCTATAAAAATAAACATTTGTATGCAATGGCACTAATAATTCTACTGACTAATCAAATACCTCTTCAAGAAAATTCCTGACTTCTCTTTTTTGTCAGGGACTACAGACAGGAAGTCGTTGTATAGATAGGTTGAAAAATTAGGGTCCATTGACACAGCAGTCACTTCAGGTTTATCATGTCCAGAGTCCATCAGTTGAATAGACAGTCTCATCGGTCCAGGTGACTGCAATAGAACAAACTAGGTTACCATTACAGAAATTGTAACACTATTTAAAACTTCATTCAGGACCAGTCCAAAGTAGACAAGAAAGTAAAATAAAAGCTTACAAATTCAATACGATATATATTCTCATCATGGAGAAGAACACGGGCATTTTCATGATAAACTATGTCAACAAATTTTCCAGGTTTTCTTGATTTCTCGTATGCATACAGTTGTAAAAGCTTATTATCCATCTCATCAGCAGCAACAGCTTGAAGCTGAAATAAAATAAGAGATATTCTAATGATAGGGAAGATAGTATGGTATGCAAAAGACAGAAAGAGGAATTTATGTTGTAAACCTGTTTGACAAGTTTATATATCAGCTTGTCTAATGTGAATAAGACATATGATTGAATTCCAATTATAGCTCGACAATCATCCTCAAATTTAGTATTATCAGAAGAACCATCCAGCAAACTGTAAAGGGCATTCATGAACCTGTAGCATAAAAGAAACCCCTCAGTCTTGTATAGATATTCACACATATATTCAAATTTGTATTTGTATAGATATTCACACATATCACCTGTCGTATTGATCAGTGGAGCTTGTATCACTTAAAGCCTTCCATTTCCTATCAGCAGATGATGAATTAATCTTTGCTGATTGTATCCTCTCATACAACGTCTGTCAGATTAATAGAAGGAAATATTACAAAATGAATATATAAAATTCAAATTTATATTGTGTCAACAACCATACATATATTCACTCGACACCAGTCCAGCTTTTCAAAACCTACACAAATGGTTCCTCACTGCCTCAAATTTCAAATAGTACAAACAACTCCCTCTCCCAAGAGAATCATCTGGTCAGACTCAAACTTTTGGGGATGAATCTATTGGTAACAGGTACCCAATCACTTAGTACTAGCAAGAATTAAAACAAAGAGAAAGGAAAAAGTACAGAGAAGCAAAAACCAAGCGAGAAGAGTAGTTTAGACATTATATTTTTGACAAATCATTTTTATTTTCTCTTGTGAACAATAGCATAACAGAGTAATAATGCTAAATGAAAATTTAACTCTGGTGTTTGTACAATTGAAATTGCAGAGATCATCAAAATAGGTTATCAAAACCAGAGAGGGGGTGTATGTGTAATTAGATATTTTTGTACCTGATGAAGTCTAAGCAGCACATAAAAGGAATCATTTCCATAGAAAACTCGTGAATTCCTGTCCTTCTCATGTAACGTTGGAGGAACATGCTTTGCTAGAGGCTTCACAGTTAGTAGAAAGCGTTCAGAATATGGCAATGACATTCCATCTCCTTCAACATCATGGGCATCAGCTATTCCTTCAGCTTCACCTTCACTCTCAACCTTGTTATCATGTTCCCCATCCTCGTGCTCTTCTCGAGAACACTCCTCACCATCAGCAGACTCACTTCCAGAAACATCAACATTTTCAGATGCATTTTCACTCTCCTCTGATGACCTGTGAGGGCTTTCTTCACCTTCATCATCAGCATCAGCATCATTTTCTCCTCTGGTTTCACCACAAACTTCTTCCCCGTGTCTATTTTGGTATTGCCGACTCACACCACCATCCTTTCCTTTATGCACTGCATCCAAACCATTACCTCCATAAACTGCAAAGTTATCTTCTTCAAAGTCTCCATTAGGAGATAACTCACCCTCTTCTCTTTCACTTTTGAAGGGTCGAACTGATTCCTCTTGGTATCGTTGAACTTTGGTGCCTCCTGTGATGGCCCCATTTGTGGATGTGCCAGGTCTTGTAGAATCACCACCCTAAGCCATGACAAAGAAGCAAAAATTCACTGTTATTATTCAAAATGATGTCTGGTCTAGCAAAGAGTACGTTACTCATAATGATGCCACAGAAACACTAGTTTCAAAAGGACAAAGCACATTAATATCTAAAACAATTTTGATTACATTATAAAGCTGAAAATATTTGAAGAATAATGATATCCATGAACTTCGCAAGGATGGCAATCACTTATGGTCCCTTGTACACAAGTAAAAAGGAAATAGTGTTTATTTGACTCTTTTGAAAAGCTAATAACTTATGGCTTAGCATTCTAATCTTAGTAATTACAATATGAGGACCAATTCATTGTAGAAAGATCATTCATAAACCACATACGTGTTACAAGATGAACATACTTTTACCGCAATCAACTTGACCAAATTCAAGGAGAGAAAATACCACCCAGTAAAATCCTGTTTGCTTCAAGATTTCTAAGTCAATAGGCATTGACTTAGAAATGCCAATCATACAATGCTTACAAGGAAAATCAGAACTTTATCCATAAAAAGCTACCATATACCTTTTCAAATCCACATGATATATTTTTTATTATACTGCATGCTGTCATTTTATTTAGAACTAAAGACTGGCATACTCAAAGCAATTTAAATTATATCAGAAAACAAAAAAGTGCATCATCATTGGAATAGTTAAGGTGTTTCGCTTGCTTTAGAAAGTATTTTAACCATTTTTTCAGAAGGTGGCATGGCATCAATTCGTTTGCTAACCATGCAAAAAAAAACATTCATATTTATAGCAAATCAAAGAGAGCAATCCCTGGTGCAACAGTAAAGTTGTGCCTTGGTGACTGGTTGATCATGGATTTGAATCCTGAAAAAGCCTCTTCGCATATGTAAGGGGAAGGATGCATACAATGACCCTCCCCAATACCTTTGTGAAGCGAGGAGTATTGACAGTAAATCAAAATTTATCCTCAAGATGAATCTAGAACAAGTGAAATTTAAATTGAGACTGACATAAGTTGCACACAGAGTTAACCCATACCTCTGATGACGGCATATCAAGTCCTCCCTCAACAGAAGCATTACCAGGTCTAGTTGGAGTGGCAGTGAGTCCTGGAACAAAAAAATGTATCTCAGTTCCATACATTCTCAGAAAGCAACAGTTTAAGATGATAGGAGAAATTGATGACAGAGTATTTTAAATAAATAGAAGGGTAAGCATCAAGAAGTATCATTGTTGAAGTAAGTTGCTAACCCGACAAATTATCTATGTTTGTCCTTCCATTGCTTTGCTCCATTCCAGATGCTGGTGAGACATTAGCATTCACTAACCGTTCACTGGACTGGTCTTGTTTATTATTAAATCCTGATAGTTCATCAGGTGTGAATGCAATGCTATTCATTTTACCATGCTGTGTATTGCTGCCCAAAGTTTCAGCTTTACGCGGTGCACGGTCATCAAGGTACCTATCCTCTCTAACCCCACTATCACCATTTGATTGCCATGCTTTACCAGAAGTTGATAGATCTAATGGCATACACTCATCACCATTTCTAGAAATATTGATATGCTTTGGATTCATGATGGTAGCACCCACAACAGGGCTACCATCACTTTCAGCAACACCTGCAGGGCCATTTTTGACATAACTATTCTTAGCCTTGACAACATCTTCTGTATCCTCTGCACCCTGAGGCCGAGAAGGAACACAAAGCATGGGCTCTAAAAACGTTGTCCAAACCTTCATAACTTTATCCACATGTTCGGTTGTGCAAATTTCTCCACAGGAATATTTTATGAGCTGATACATATCTTCATGAATATCTGGATCAGAATACTTAAATTCCAAGTTTGAAAGAATTGGGCGCCTATTTCCAGCAGCAATAGCAAGAAGAACATCATCTTCTTTGCGTTTCTTTTCACTGATTTCTTTGATTTCTGCCAGCAAGGCTGTAAAAAGTTTCATAAAATAAAGTTCAGTGACAAGAAAATGGAAAGAATAATTGTATCATGATCATATGCCGAAAATTGCACTGCATTCAAATAATTGCATACCACCGCTTTTGTTTTGCATGGTGTCTAGACTTTAGAAAAACAATGGTGTGTTGTGATTAATATAAAATTAAGTAAAAAAATCAAGCCAAATGCACTTTATGGGAAACCCTAGGAAGGTGCCAGAAAAAATTAGAAATGACTGGAGACAACGCCAGAGAATAGTGGGTCACGTTTCACAGACAAAACCATTCAATTGCTTTAGAATAGGGTTTCAATTTCAAAAACCCCAAATAAGAGAAGCAAACCCACAAAATTGTCCCCTAAAATAAACATTAAACGACAGAGTACTGTGGGGGTAAACAGGGGTTTTCAACCATTAATCAAACTTCTGCTTGCTAATGCCATGAATAGTCATTAATATGGCCATGATTAGTGCCACTCCAGGCACAACAGCAAGCAGTGAAATGATAGGCTTTAACAGAGTGGCCCATAGCTGCAATGCACTGCAGTGACATGATGAGCTTTAACAGAGCAGCCCATAGCCACAACATGATGCAGTGACATGATGGGCTTTAACAGAGCAGTCCATAGCCACAACATGACAGCGCTATAGCGTGCGATTGGCAACTCTGGTTTAGGTATATCAATAAAATGATGATGATATCTCACATGATTAAAATTTTGGCAGCCTTGAAAGAATACTCTAATTCTAACAATAAAAGCTTTGAGAATTCAACATTTTTTAAATGAAAAGTTATCTATTACCTTTGGTGCTCAAGCTTTTTGTATCTTGTTGCTTAAAGTAGAAGCTACGATGATCAAGAGATTTGTGATAGTTCTTAGCATATATTTCAGCCCAAACTTTACTAAAATCAGCACGGCACCTTGCCCACTCTTCCTGTTTCTGCTTCAAGCGTGTTAATATCACTGGCAAAGCAAGAGGTGCATTCTTCCGTAACACTTCCATCACATCAAGCCCATGGTCACCATATAATCGTTCAATACACCTAAGATTTATAGCTAAAGCAACATATAGAGAAAGTCACATCAGAATATGAAAAACTCAAAGAATTACTTGCATTGCATATCTGCTTTCAGAAATTCCACTGATCAATTGAAAAGACTATACCTGTTAAGTGCTCCTCAATACGAATTGGATTGTCTCCTTTAATTATATTATTATTGATCTTGTCTAAAAGCTCTTCTACTCGTTTGGTTGTCACATTTACAGACTCTAACAACATGTCAAGTTCAAACCTGCCAGCCCAGTTAACATAATATCAGCAAGTGCCAGTGATAGATGACTTACAGAAATCATGTCATAATCAACCCAATGATGGCAACAACAAAATCCAGAACAATTTGGCAACTATGACAGTGATCATCAATAATAGATAAATCAACAAAACAGATAGTTTAAAATGTACTTAAACATCAATGGCAAGCTCTGACCTGTCATCTTCACATCTAAACAAGCTCTCTTCATACTGATTTTTGCGCATATGTTTGAAGGAATAATCCTCACTTCCTGAAGTGACAGACACCCAGTGATCATTCAACACTTCAGCACCAAGTTCTGTTTTCTGGCTAGCTAAAGGTATTGGGTACTGCATAAGCAAAGATAATACACACAGAACACAATCAGCAAGAGACTATCATAAATTCCTTTAGAAAAATAAAAAATACAAAGATACGAATAAAATAAGTATACATTTTTTGGTAAGAGGCGGTAACTAGGAGTGCACTGATCACAGTTAGAAAGGTCCAGCTCATTTATAGGTTTGGATAAATACTTCTCCTTGCTGGGATATAGAGACATCTTAGAACCTAAAACATCCTTGTTGGCAATCACAGTAGATTTGTCCCTTTCTCGGAATTCACGGTCCTTTTCTTTCATCCCATCATCCCTATAACGGTCTCTATCTCGATCCCGATCTCTATCCCTGTCTTCAACCTTCATTTGTTTCAGTCCATGTCCATCACTCCATAAGGACTCTGGGGAAAATGAGAGAAAATTTTTGGATCATACAATAAAACTGAAAATGTTCACATGAACCCTGATCCGTTACATAAAAATAAAAAAGGGAGCATCTATCAGAAGATAACTATAAAACATCTTACTCTTATTCATAACACCAGCAAGGAATCCACCATCTGCATCATAGGACCTGATTAGAAATAAATTAAAAATTTAACTACATAAAAAGTAATAAATTAGTTTGAATGTTACCATTCTTTTCAGATTGAAGCAAAAATTCATTAAACCCCTCCATAAGATCTGGATATTTTCCCAGTAAATCGCCCACCTGGAAGAATAAGCGACCAAGAGTCTATCATATTGCATTGCATGACTTGTAAAAGGCCTATACTTCAATGGAAATATATATTACAGTATGAAATACAGGTCAAGCTGGTCCTTAGATTGATCAAGAGAAAAATTCAGTTATCTTCAAATCATATTCTATTTATACAAATTTTCAGGAGTGAGGAATGACTTCCAGAAAGATATCAATCAATTGTTCTATTACTTGCAGTTTTTCTTTCATGCGCAAATTCAGTCAAAAACAAAGTTTAGAAGATTATTGAAGTTGAAATAAGCTGCAGCATTGACAATAGATCCACTTAAATGCCCCAAATTCATTTTGTTATATTTCTAGATAGACAACTGTACTAGTGAGAGGAGGGATTTAGAAGGAACGGTCCACCAGCTTTGTCAGAATAAATGGACAAAGGCTGAAACTACATACAAAGCGATTTATCACTTTAGAAATAACATAAACCATAATTTTAGAGGAATTGCCTCTAATGTAATCATTGTCATTGACACTGGCAGCTTTAACTCCAACGATTAGTGTTGTCTTATGATTAGCAGTGGCCCTGTCATAATTTAATTTTGAGCCAGGCCCAAACATATGCTGACCCAATTATTCAAGCCAGATCGTCCCATGTGTAGCAAGACAAATTATTAGACTGCGATGTGGACCACAGAGGATTTGAATGTTTGACTGACAGCCCAAGCTTTACGTTACTGCTACAATTAGAAGACTGGTGTTTCTTCCTGCACCCCTTTTACATTCTGGAAAGACTATTTTGGAATATAATTTTACATTCCGGAAAAGCTAATCCGGAACGTAAAATTACATTCCGAATTAGCTTTTCTGGAATGTAAAAGAGGTGCAGGAAGAAATTTGTGGGGTACAAGAAGGAAGAGCTTTAGAAAACAGGACGTGCAACTCCTGTCTGCCAATTACACATGTGCACAGCCCTAGTGTAGTCGCAATCAATCCCAAATCCAGAAATCCCTGATTTCTTCGTATTTTGAGGAAGGTGTTTATCCATTCCGGCTCCTTCTGGAGCTACTTAACTTCATACTCCACATCAGAAAGCAATCTTGCACAATGGTACCACACATCTCACTCACAAATAAGGTTATTAAGGAAAAACAAATGCAAATTGGAAGGAATATCTTAAAAGGATTGAAATCTGGGTTAATGAATGACCTATATCACTCTCATCCTCTTATGTGTCTCCTATAGTGCCTAAGGTGATTTGGGCAGATGCAGATCAGGATTCAGGCCTGATCTGGTTGAATAAAATTTTCTGGTTTCCTTTTTTACTCTAATGACGTTCGGAAAAACAGTAATTTTTATGGGGATGGGTTGGAAAGATACTGACTTGGTGCAATTAAAAGAGGATAAATTTTCTTGTTTCTGATTTCCTATCCATATGAATGGTGCATGTGAAACCCACTAGGCTAAGCCTGGTGGTGGGAGGATTGGATAGTATTCATAGGTTCTAACCTTAGTGCAACCTTTGTATACAAAAAAAAGAAATTAACGGTGCATGTGTAATAAGCATGGCTTTTGGGCATACAAACATACTAGTTTGCATAAACATTCTGAATTTTTCATTGTCATTGCAAATTTCTTCAAACCCATTGAAGTCCTTTCCTTCAATAGCTACTCCAACATTCCATTCAAAATGGTCTTCAAGGTATTACCTTAATAGTACTTAAATTTATGGCATGGAAATTGGTTATTCCTTCAATTTATTGGATGTCAATTCTCATCACAGGACTTCATTATTCCTTGAAATTTGTCCACTAGCGCACTCATAGACCCCATAGGACTATGCTGGCCCAAACCAAATTTTGCCTGGCCCAACTTCAGTCTCCCAATTGACAGTTCACAATACATCACTCCTTTCATGCAAATAAATTCTTAAGTTTATGCAACAATAATATAATCTAATTTGTCTTCCTTCCATAGTTTACCATCACATTTTCTAAGGAATTCAGGTCAATCAATGTTCATTGCCAGCCAAACCAACATAGATTGACAAATAAAAGTCACCCATCTTGACAGAATCTAACACTAAAATCAGTAAAGTATTTTATAAAAATTAATATGCAAACCGTACCAATGACTGCAATTCTTGTCGGGTAATTATCTCCCTGCTGTAAATATGTAAGCACTTCAAAAATTCCTGGTAGTCATCAGGATTTCGTAATTTTTCTTTGACCTTTTCACAGAAAGCAAACTCTTGACTGTACATACCTGAAATGACAATTTAAGATAAATAAAAAACCACAAAAGGAAAGGGAGGAGTTAAAAGCACAAACAAATTTGGAATAAACTAGGTTTCTCCTTGTATATAAAACATTGAAAATACTTACATAGTCCTAGATAATAAATATAAAATTTTTCTTGATTATGGATAATTCTATCACCAAAAGAATTCATATTATTTTTCATTTTAATAATTTAGCATTGAAAGTGGCGGAAAAGTGGCAATATTTTTGCATTCACTAATGAACTTTTAAGTTGATATCTTTTTGTATTTTTTCAGTTTATTTATTTTTTTCTTTCCAAAGTAAACATCAAAGCATATGTTTCATAATTAGTGCATTGAAAGGTAAAAACATACAAAAATAAATTTGTAGATTCAAGATCAAAAGTACTGATGACATACTCACTTTTCAGAGAATTTTTATCATCACAAGTGGATGACATAGGACGCGTACCAAAATTTTCATCTGCATCAAGCAATGGTTCAGCTCCAGTGTCTTCACCCTTACGACTCCGTTTGTGAGAGAATCGCTCCCTATCTCGACCCCCATCATGCTCATAATCTCTATCGTCCCTTTCACGTTCTCTCTTGTCTCTATCTTCTCTACGTTCCTTTTCCTTATCTACACGTCTCCTCTCCTTTTCTATCCGTAACAAACCTCTGTCATGATCTGGATCAGCACGATCAACACTAGTGTCATGATCACCATGTGAAACCATGGTCCTTTCTCGCTGGCATGCAGATGAGTAGAATGTTAGCTTAATGAGCAACTGTAAAACTTGAAGGGACAAAGCCAGAGGTCAACTAAGACGAAAAGTGGGCCCTTGAGACACTACAGGATTTTAATTTCTTGGGGCAAAAATCATCAAAGACTGACAACTAGGCATAACATTTTCAGTAAAAAAATAAAATGATTTTGTATGTTCAATTTACAAACCCTAGTCAGCTGACAAGAGTCCCTCCCAAACATGAACTAGTGTTAATTTTTTGACATCATAACTCTTTTACCCAATTTAACATCTTAGTTAGCAAATTAGATGGCTGGCATTTTAGCAAATTGAAGGGGCAGCACTTCAATGAGCAAGAGGTGCTGACCCCTTCTGGCACCTCACCTTCACTCCCTTAGGTATGCCTTCAACAACAAAGAGGGACATAAGAATTGGAGATAAACCTTTTCAACATGCATTTGCCGTATGGTTGGCATTGCAGAGCTCCTATCACGAAGCATAGAATTTCGAGCAGAAGCGTAATGAGTAGAGGCAGCTGCAGAAGCGTCTGGAAGAAAATGAGTAAACTCATCAAGAAGATCAGGGTGGTCCTGGAAAATAGCAGCAACCTGAAGAAGTCCAATGTATGACTAAAATGAGCTTAAAAAAATTGTAACATTACCAGAGGAAATAAAGAAAAGAAAACCCAACTATAGCATGATAACACATAAACATAGGCATACACGCATACCTCCTGGTAGACCTCAGTAATAGACTTGTTTTCTTTTCTGTACATATTCAATATGTCAAGAAATGATTTGTACACATGATCGTCACCTTGAAAACGAGTCTGCATGAAAAGGATTCATCAGACTCAAAAGCAAAACTATCCATTGGTTGAAAACAAATATGTATAGAAAGAACTTGTCAGACTCAACAATGCTCTTACCTTTATCTTGTTAACAAAATTTATAGCTTCTTCAAATTCAACAGGTTTCTTTGGGGGAGGTTGTTCGTCCTCCGATGGAAGTGTGATTTCATAACCCTTAGGCAAGAAGGTGTTAAATCCCAATATAAGATCTCTATGGCCTTTAAACAGTTCCTTCACTCTTGCAATGACACCCGCAGTATCAATTCTATAATGCACCAATAGGAAACACAGTTCAATTTCCACTAACAAAACCAAGATCCTCTATCCCAATCCTAATATAATACAAAAATAATGAACAAATAATTGAGCGGGAGGTGTGGGGGACAAAGAATATGGTACAACATGATCAAACCTTTGAGCCTTGAAATCTTTCATAACCTCCAAAAAGTCATCATACTTGTCCCTCTTATCTTGAAATATATCCTTTACAGCCTTGAGATATGCTAGGGCATCATTAGTTGTCAGTTTCTGAGCACCTCCATTCGTCATCTGCGGTTGCCCAGACCTTCATTCCAAAAATTTCATAAAATATTCAGAACTGTAACTCAATACACAAATAAAACCTAAAAACCAACTCATGATGAGAACGGTTCAAACATTATCGCAGATGAGAAACATCCGATCTCATTTCACAGTAAAAAAATCTAACAAAAACAAAAACTAGACGCTTCACTAAAGCCTATACCTAGAAAAACAAACTATAAAGCAAAACAATTATAGAAACTCCTTCGATTTCACATAAGGACAAAAAAACACAAAATTTAACCGCACCGAAAAATCAAAAGGCCTCATCACTCGATTGAAGATGCAAACGTTTGATCAAGCAGAAAATATAACAAAATCAAAGCACGTGCACAGTATAATTAAATTGAAGATAACAAAACAACAAAACAAACGAACTTACGCCTCTCCTCGTGATGACACCACAGGCCGTTTGAGTTGAGAACAACTCGTGAAAACTTCATCTCTAGACCTCTTCATCTCAAACCACAAAGCACAGAAACAACACTCTCTCCGTCTTCAACAACAAATCATGCTTCCAAACTCCGAAAGAATTCAAAATCCTCAAACCTCAAGCTTCTCATTCGAACAAGAGCAACGAGCACAGTTCAGATCTAACCGCAAGTAATCAACGCGAAGCGAGAATCCTAACCCCTACCTCCAAGAAGAGATCACCTCGGAGGAGCCAAATCCTGCAATAAAAAGAGAATCGCAAGCGAAATTCGCATTACTTCAATGTAAAGTAACGTGCGGATGAATTAGAACGAAGGAAGCCGAAATTTACAGAGTGATCGCCAAGTCTCCGAACTGCGAAAAAAAATATAGAAAATGGAAAGAGAAAAAAAAAATAGAGAGAAAATGTTTTGTGTAACAAAGTTTTTTTTCTCGAGCTTTTGTGATTCTTCAGAAAGCGTCAACGTTGAAGTGCTGAAGAGAACACAAAGGTTTTCACGGAGAAGTTTCTCTTTTTCTTTTTTTTTTTTCTCTCTCTCAGTTCGAATTTCAAAGAGGATTAATTTTTTCTCTTTGATTTTCTGGGCAAACAGAACGAGAGAAAGAATAGACAATGAAGGAAATAAAAGAGCCAAGGAGAGAGTTAACATTGTGATATAAGAACGAGAAAATGAGGGTGGCGTGGCGGTAGTAAAATTTGACCTTCGTTTCCCGGTCACCGTAGTGTTTACCGCTTATAAGCGGTTAATCCTTTTCCCTAAACACGTTTTCTGAAATGAAATTAGGGCAAATCCAGATTCTAGCGTGAGTGTGTATTAATATTTAAAAAGGAAAATATGAAAATCATGCAGTGGCCTTCTGGGGATTTTTGTGATAATTCTGATAGGGTTTGATTTTTTTTTTATATCTCTTTTTTTGCTTGGTATGAGTTTGTGAGTAGTAGTTGTTGGTGAATAAAATGTATTGCAAGACTCATTCTTAGTGATTGATGATGATAAAATTAGGTCTAACAAATAGTGAGAGAATGGGTAAAACTCTTAATAGTGTTTTTTCACTTTTTCTTAAATGGGACTTCGTAATTATCCTTATCCAATGGTAATAAATTTGTTCAATTTTTGTGTTGTTAGATATTTCGATTTTACTAATAATGAGGTGAAAATCTTGGTTCTAAATTATAGTTGAATAGTTTCGCGTAGTGAATTGTGGTATAGGATTTTGTTTGGTCATTGAAGGAGTTGGAGTGCAAGTATAATATATGGCCCCAAGTTATGAGTCATTTGTAGCTTTTAAGGACAATTGGCACACTGATTCATTAAAGTTGTGACTTATTTGATATCTGCTTCTTGGGCTATTGTATGTTAATGAAGTGCTACAATTCTAAAGTTTTATTAACTTAGCTTGGATATTGAAAATGGGTGTCAAACCCAATTGAGCCCCTATGTCAAGGCCCACCTAGTTATGACATAACATAAGGAAAAGTGTTTATTATTAAAATAGTTCACTTTAATTGTTATGATTTTCTTGCGGTATGAACTGAACATATCTTAGGTTTATAACTAGTCACTTGTTAAACAAGGCAATAGGTGCTTTGTTTCAAAGGACAAGACATATCAAGGAACAGTGCTCATTTATGTTGTTTTATTAATGATGGTGAAGCAACTTGATCGTTTAACAGACACTAAAAATGCTTCATTTATTATGTAATTAATTTTAATGACCAATAATTAACAAGTATTAATTAATGATGTAATAACATGCATATATTCAAGACTATTGACTGATAAAAAAAACATTCAAGACTATTGAAATTAGGCAACACACTCGTAGTTTTCTTGCTAACCCTAACTATTTCTTAATGTCTTGGAACCTCCTCATGGACGTGGACGGATTCGAAAATAATTAGATTTTATTTTTACTCATAGTGTAATTGGAGGTAAAATAAAAACAAATATCGTTGAAATAACAAAAAACAGAATCCATAATGGAATATAAGTGGGCACTTAAATTTTATTTTATTTTGTCATTTTATACAATATTTATCTTTGGAGGGAATCTCACGACTAAGTAATTTTTTATCCTTTTATATCAATAATCAATTATCAATTAATTATTAATTATTGTTAATTAATTGATCAATTATATATTTATATTTATATATTATAAAATAAGATTTTATTATATAAATAATTACCACATGATAATATTGTATTAATTTTTTTATCAAACTGTTAAAAAATTTATTTTTAATTCATAAATAAACATAATTATACTAATTAATGAATTGAGGAAACTATGATCAATATAATTTTTATGATTTCAATACTCAAATTAATAATACAAATATATATTCTTATCCAAACTAGTTGATATCTAATATATATCCTTATATAAGATTGTAGTAATTAAGGAAATTATAATTAATGTGTAATTTTTATTTTTTATTTGAACATTTAAACTAATATTATGAATATATATTCTTATTCAATTTAGAAAGTGTATTTAATTAAGATTTTAAATAAAAAAAAAGTATAAAAATATCTTGTGGTATTCAATCAAAATTTTTAAATATAATAAAAGAAATCTTATAATATTTGATCGATATTATTATATTTTTTTATTAATATCAATAAAAATTGGTGGTATTCAATTAATATTTTTAACAACTTAAAAAAAATCTTTTAATATTTAAAATCATACAAATGTTTTAACATTCTATTTTTAATATAATTAAATTATATTTAAAAATATATATTTTTAAGTTTGAAATTTATCTTTCACTATTTAAATATTTTAGTTTAGTTCAATTAAAGTTTAGAATTTTAAATTTTATCAAAAATAATACTTAAGAAATGATATAGAAAGAAGAAATTGTAAATTAAGAAGGAAGGAAGATTGTGAGTAAAATAGTTAGAAAAATTAAAAAATAATAAATATAAAAATATATTATTTTATTTTATAATAGAAAATAAAATAAGATATTAAAGGTTTTGAAATAGAAAGGAAAGAAAAAGAACAAAGACGAAAGAATAAAAATCTAAAATTGAATTTAGAAATAAGAAAAGA
>JAMLFT010000534.1:0-40546 GCA_026544285.1 Pachyrhizus erosus
CATCCATTAAGCATTTGAAAAACTTAAAGTCAATTAAAGGATAATAGTAATTAAAATACAAGAGATGGTAGTACGTATTATTATTAAATTATAAAATATCTTAAAGATATAATAGAATAAAATAAAAATTATCTAATAAAGGTTATTATATTATTAAAAAATCAGAATTAAACTGAGTCTACTAAATAAATCAAAAGATAAAAAAATAAATTTAATTTTTTTTATAAATTTAAATATTTTGAAAATTCTATGTTTTATGGAAATTTGTATACTTTATGAATTTTTATAGGTAAGTACTTACTAATATTATCACTTTGTTAAATATTTATGTATCATGACTATAACTGTTTTTTTTTTTTATTGAATTACAATTTTACTTGCAGAGAATATAATAATATATTAACTTGTTATCCTTATTGTTCATTAAAAAACAATATAGAATGAAGAAATATTTTTAGTAATTTTTACATTGTTGTTTAGTTGTGTTTTAAATATCTTTTTAAATAATAATAAACAATTTTTTTCCATTAAATACTTAAAAAATTTGAAATCTATTAAAGATAAATGAGAATTAACATGTAACAAGTAATATTACATATTATTATTATTATTATTAAAATAATAAAAAATATCTTAAAGAATTAATGGAATGAAATAAAATTTCACTAATAAATATTAACATATTATAAAAATACTGGGACAAAATTTAACCTACTAAATAAATTAAAATACCAAAAAAGTATATTAATGAATAGGTTTTAAAATTTAATTAACAGTCATATATTAATAATATAAAATAATGTTAGACTATCAATTAATCATAAATCATTAATGATATATTTTTTAAAATAATTATTATAAAAGTTAACAATTTTATTTAATATGATTATTTATTATTAGATGACAATATAAAATTATTTTATATATTATCTATTTTTTAAAGTTTTATATTATGCACACTTGAATTGATTTTAATTTTTTTAATAATATGATAAATTAATAAAATTATTGAAAAAATTTTACATATATAAAAAATATATATTTTCCTCCAAAATTTTCTGTGCATCTCACATGTCTATAATTTAGTTATAATATAAATTTAAAATATAATTTATATATTTAAAATATTTTATTTATATATTTTTAAATTATAATATAATTTATATATTTTAAAAATATTTCTTTATTATAAATTTTAGTTAAATAAAATAAATATTTATCACATAGATTCCATTGACTAATATAAATATCAACGAGAATAATTACATTTAACCACAATATGTTTAGAATTTTTTTTATTAACATACGTGTTTTATTCTAATCTCTTATGAATATTTAATTTTTAATTTATTTAAAGTATACTTATTGACTTCAAAAAGATATTTATTTCTTAATTTAAATTTCAAAACAAGTTTAATTTAAAAACCACGTAAAAAAAATATTGACTATCACAAATTATTATTATTATTTATTAGATTTTTTTAACTATTTCTCTCTTTCAATATATCATTTTATCTTTAATTTTAAATTAAATTTCAATGTTACAAAAATTATTGAATATTTAATAATAATATGATATTACTATATAAATTATTTTCTAGTGCTGAGTTTAATTTATTTGGTTGAGTACCATAAATTGTTGTATATTTTTATTATATATATCTTTGATTCTTACATATAAAAATAATATAAATTATTTTATAATAAATATGATATATAATTTATATATTAAAAAATAATTATTTTAAAATTTAACACCTTATTTTACAATTTTCAATTGTTATTAATAAAATAAATCGTCAAACATATATAAGTTAAATTTTGATAAGAAGTTCATGTGTTGATAGTAAGACAAATCATAAGTAGCATATCCATATCCTATTTATTGTTATCCGTAGTTGACATACTTTTGAAGTATATGTCAGTAAAATCGGTACAATATGTGATAATCTAACTACCAAACCATCCAGGACTATAAGAACAATTCTAGATATGTATACGCGAAAAACATATTATTCGACTTTTTTAACCAAACCATGCACCTTGTTGCTTAGCAAGAATTAGAGACACATCTTTGAATTTTTGGCTACCAAGTACTAAGAAATTAAATGAAGTAAGTGCCTAGCTTTACTTGAAAAGAAAATGATGAGAAGGTAACAAAATGTTAATTCAGTTGTTAATCATATATTAGTAAATGTATAATTCACTAATTTTAATATAGCACATCTAAAAAAAATTTAGAATGTCTAAGAGGTTTTTTTTTTAACTTTCAAAATCACACTATTTGAAATTATATTAAAATATTATTATTTTAATCTATGGCAATAAAATAAGATAAAAAAATTATAGAGACCTAATTATAATTATGAGAGACAGATTATAATTAAATCTTTCACTTTTTTTACTAATTACTAATTTTCACAGTGTATTACACTTTTAGTATACAACACACTCCCAATTTTAATACAATTTTCTTTTTAAACTTACACTAATTTTTTTTGATATATTTATTAATTAAAATTTTCATGATTAAGTTTAGTTTTCTCTTGTAATTATTTTCAACTAATTTTATTAATCATAATAGAAAAAAAGTACGTGTTACAGATACCCCTAATAAATAAGATTATAATTAACAGTTATCGTAAATAACAAAAAAAAGAAAAGCAAATAGATCTTTAATTAGGAAGACATATCTAGCAATTATCCTAATTGATTAAAAAAAACTAAAGAGACAGTTAACTAGTAGTATTTTATATAATAATTATCTTGATAAAATAAGAACTTGATTAGATATTCATGTTTTATAAAATATGAAAGTGTAAAGAAACAAAATACACTAAATTAAAATAGTTTTTAAATAAATAGTTATGACAGTCCTATTTAATGGTCTCCAGCAGTATAAAGCAGGAGGTATGATGAATAATATATTCATTAAAAAATCATAGAGAAAAGTACATATATAAATATATCAAAATATATATATATATGTGTGTCTGTTTTTGTAAATTAGATTTCTTAATATCATGACAAACATTTAATTCATAAACTCCACATGATGTATTTGTCACAGAAAATTGTAGCAATTAACAATTGTTTGGCCGTTACAACAATTCATGATACTTTTACAACTATGGTCGTACATACATACACATAATGTAGAATAAAAGACATTCATTACGAACTTAAATAAACTTCATACATAAAATATAATAACTCAAATCTTGAGTGTCCAAGGTACCTTACAACTCTTCTGATAAAACATAATTTTATTTTTTCTTCTTGTCCCAAATTTTGTTTAATTTAAAGGTTTTTTAGAATAAACTAATAAAACGACTCTCTGAAGAAGTGTCCTAGGAACACAACAATGTCATATATTTCATGCAAAAGTAGTTATAACGTGGCATTACTCGTAGGCATACATCATCATGGAAAACTACACAAAATGAAGTAAAATAGGTACAAACCTAGTAAAATAGTATCAAGAATGTTTAGTTGTTTTCCCTTTCTTTCTAATCCTTTTTGGTTTGTTAGTTTTGCACATGCCTTTCTCATTTATTTTTGGTTAAACCCCTCTAAAGCAATTTATGGGGTTTAAAATTGTTATAATTTGTTTAATATATTTTATATGCTTCAAATAAGTTTTTGTTTTTGACAACGTTAAATCATTAGAAAATAAACAATAAAAAATAAAATAAAATAAATATTATATCATCATTTAAAAATAATATTTAATGATAGGAAGTAAAAATATTAATGGACAAATTAGTCAAATTTTTATTAAAAAATTAAAAATAAAATTAAAAAAGATTTAAGAACTAAAACATAATTAATCTTAAAAAAATTATGTTTAATAATTAAATACTAACATTTTTTATTTTTAAAAATTATATTATCACGTGATTGTGACATTAACATTATGTCATATGTTTATATAATTTGTTAGTGTTATATTATCTTATCATTTATCAGAATTATATTAACAAAAATCGTTCGTCAATTTAAAAAAAAATAATATATATTAAAATTACACAAATTTAATACTTAATAAAATGAAAATTACTTAATTAAAATTGGAGAAGCCAAAGTAAGTTAGAGAAATATGATATTTTGGATGACAAAAATGTATTTAAGGCTGAATAAATAGTCAGCAAAGAAACCAAATCCCACTTAAAATATTTTTTGGCAACCTGTAGTGAAGTCACAAATGACAATCCTATCCTTAACCAAACCGCCTAACTTGCAAAGCCCAAAAGAAAAAGAAAAAAAAAAAAAAAAAAGATGAGGAAAGCCAGAGAATGCGAAAATTTTGAAACGTAGTGAACTCTCTAAGTCACGAGTGATCCTTGGATTGGCGTGCCGTTTGGGCGCCAAAAGCGTTTTTAGGTTTCAATTTTTCGCTCTCAATTTCTTAATCTAAAAAATTTCACTTGCTCGCGTCTTTTTAAATCCACTCGCTCACATAACTTTCTCAGACTTACGTCAGAAGTTTCGAGAAATGTCTGGAAAGGCCAAAAGGAGAGACGATGACGGTGCTTCCGACGCCGACTCTGAAGGTCACGCGCCGCCCAAGAAGTCCTTCAAGAAAGATTCTGATGAGGATTCCGACACTGTTATCGTTTGCGAGGTCGATTACTCTACCATGCTATATTAGGGTTTTTATTATTTTATTTTACCATGGACTTATTGTTTTGGTGAAATGTAGATTTCGAAGAACAGGAGGGTTTCCGTGAGGAACTGGCAAGGCAAGATTGTGGTGGACATTCGCGAGTTTTACGTCAAAGATGGCAAGCAAATGCCTGGCAAGAAAGGTTATTCGCTTCTTTCAATCTTTTTGAGCCTTAGTTTTGTGTGTGCGTTGTTTGAGGAACAGGAAGGGTTGTGGGTCACATTTTTTAGTGCTATGATTGTTATTTTGCTTAATTGGCTGTAGTGATGCTCGCTAATACGCTATATTTCTTGGGGATGCCTCATTCGCTGTTCTATGGGGTAAACTAATAAATGTGATGCTATCTTCTTGACGATAGTTGCAGTTTGTACTCCCTTGTAGATAGGTTATGCATTATAGATAAGCTTGTCACACCATTGAAGGTTGATGGGTAAACACGTTGCCTGTCTCACAGCTTTGAGAACTTTTTTTTTCCCCCGATAGAAGTATTGATGTGCAATGATTCTTGTTTGTATCTATTCCTTAGTATTACATGAGTGGACCGTATTGATATCTATGCACCTGTGTCAAGTTGCATTGGATAGGTACCTGTTAACTTAATGTTTGTTTTTCAAATCAAGTCTTTACTTTCAATGGGGCATTGAAAGAGGTGAACAACTTGTGCTGAATCTTCTAATTAATTTCTTGGCGAGTTTTAGGTTATAGAACTTATATATTTTTTGAATAACTATTAAGTCCTTTTGTGAGATTAAAAATTAGACTCTAACTGATTGTGAGTCTATGATTTGATATATTGATGTTTGTTGTGAGCAAACAATTAGAATGAGGAGATATGAAAACTGAATTAATCAGTTTTGCAGATATGACACCTCTGTAGCTGTTGGTTAACACATCATTTTTAGACTCGTGGAAAATAGTGTTATTGGATCATGTTAGGAAAGTTTGGAGTATGAACTACAGCTGTACATGGTTATTAATTCATTGTCATATAGTTGGGTAGTGGTGTGAAGTGGCCCTTGGTCACTACAGAAGTGCAGTTGTGGAGCATTTTGAAACTGCAGCTGTCATGGGTGGAATTGTGCCCATTTTCATGCTGTAGTATTGTGCTTCTAATGAGTAGCTTAAAACTCCCTTTTGCAATGCTGTCAAGATTGAGAGTGTGCTGGTGGGCATTGCTGTGTTTGGTTGCTAAGTGCTGCTATCCAATCATATATTTTTGCATGATAATTATGCTTATGTGTGTGTCCTTTGACCTGATTGGCTTTTAAAAGGTTTTTATTTAATATTTTTTCTGTCTTGTAATGATTGCAGTTTAAAGTTTATAAAAATGTTCTAAAATGACTCTGATATTCACGCTTTTTAACAAGATATTAAAGAATCTATTTCAGTTTTGTTTCTAATAAATATAGTTATCTTTAAAGATTTGATAATATATTTATTGAAATTAAGAAAGAAAATAAGGATATTGTAGTAAAATAATCTTATAATAAATACTATTTATAGAATACTTTTCTTAATTTATGTGAAAAAGTTTTAAACTGTAATCATTTTAAGATGGAGGGAGTAATATTCATGCTATCCTATGATGTTTATGTAGACCTGGGAAATTCTTCTAGAATGTACAATGAGTAGTCAGTTGGGATGCAGGAATAGATTGTCTTCTTTGCTGAAAAATTTATATGGTTTGTTGGCTTGATGATGATTTATAAATGTGGTTACACTAACATTTTTTTGTTTTGTTTTCAGGTATCTCATTGACCATGGATCAGGTATATCTTGAAACCATGTGAATGTTGTATAATTACAAGTTCCTTTTCTATGCCTTTCTCAAATCTATTGGCTGTTCTAAAGATCTAGAACAAATGATTTTGGAGCCGATGTTCAGTGATTCATTTTCTTGTGTTTTGCAGTGGAATGTGCTTCGTAGTCATGTTGAAGAAATTGACAAGGCAGTTAGTGACAATTCTTAAGAAATGGGCATTAAGTTTATTTTCTAGTTTTTATGGTAGTAGGTTTATATGGTTTTTTGGATTATTTGAAATACAGTTAAGGGTTACATGATGTATTTTGTCTAATCAAATCCTTTGAGGTTGGTATTTTAGGATTTGGATTTCAACCTCTGGTTACGGATGCATGTAAAGTGATCTATTATATATGCTAGTTGTTAGTTAATTCAATACTGCTATGTGATTAACCCGTTGTTTGGAACAGAAAAGATTGTGCAGAAAGAACTACAGATTTCAAGAACTTCTCTCCTTATTTGGAATGCATGAAACCGGAGAGAAAGGGAAAAAAACAGGTGTGGAATACCTTGAAAATTCTCGTCAAATGAGGAAGAAAATACATAAATTGAAACTTATTTTACAATCATATTCCACTATTTTATGGATTTCCAATTAACATCTTTTATTTGACTGTTTTTTTTATTTCCTTGTTATTTTTATTTTAAATAAGATTGTTTTCTCTCCTTTACATTTATTCAAATTGGTGAAGAGAATTTAACATTCTACTCTTTTACCCTCAGCAAACGTGTTTTGTCGTATTTCCTTTCGACAATTTTCTTTCTCACTATCATCTTCTCTACTGTTTTCTTTTAAAAATATGGTTTAATTCTTCTAGTCAAATCTCAAATTGTATTTGACCTTAAAGTCAATTTCCTCTTCCAAACGTTTTAATCAATTTTGATGAAATGAAAATGTGATATAGTGCATTAAAAGTTGTATATTATAAAAATTATTTTTAATCTTTTATAGTATTGTTTTAGATTTAATTGATGAATTAAATAAGTTAAATGTAGCAAGCAAAAAAAAATAAAATCGTAATATACCAAAAATAAAACTAGTTATCTGTAGCATATTTTGTGTTTGTATTTTAATATGGTAAAGTCAGAATTATACGAAAACAACGTATGTTTAATTTGCGAATTGCAGATAAGCTGTTAGTTGCAGTTGGCTTTAATGCATAGCGTAATATATAAGATGCACAATAATATGTATTGGAGACGTTTAGACTTCAATGAGCGTAGCTTTTAACTTTTAGACGGTAGCATCTGTTTTTTTTGTGCTGCGATTATGTTTGTCGTGCTTATTTGAAAAAGGAAAATATTGAGATGTTTGAAATTTATATATATTATCTGTCCTTAAATACATAACTTTTTAAAAATAATTGACATTTAAACAAAAATTTGATTAATTAATAACATAAATTTTTTTAAGGGGCTCATTGGCAGATTTGTGGAAAAGGCTAGAAATTCTTTATATTGAATTTGAAATATTCATATTTGAAATTCAATTTTTTATTTCATTTGTTATATTTTATTCTATTTCTTTTTCTTATTATTTTTTCTAATTTTTTTTTTAGATTCACAATGTACCACCATATAAGTATAAGATAAGATTTTTCCAATAAAAGAAGTCTGACCCCTCCTGAAAGAGTTAAGAAGTGAATGAGCATAGCTTTTGTGGTTAACTTTATTTTAGGCACAGCGATAACACCCGTGTTTTTATGGTGCTGTGAATTGTGATTATGTTTGACGTGCATCTAATTGGCCAGCAAGGCTCTTTTACATATGATTTTAATATGAAAAAAAGGGGAAATTTACGCTGATAGCAAATTACAATGCATTGTATAAATGTTCATTTCAGCTTTTCACTATAATTACAGCGGCAAGAATGATTAAATAAAACAGAAGTTACTGAATCTGGAGCAGCTTGTCACTAGGTCAACAACGAGAACTACAACAAAAATTTAAACTGGCACAAACTAAAACACCTCACATATCAATGTTTTTGGGTATGATGGAAACTGGAATATACAGAATCTGCAGAGTTAGGGAAGAGATGTCAATTGGAGAGTGGACGATTCAAACTTTACCTGAACAACAGTGTTTGAGAAGTTGGGCTAGTGGACTATGAAGGGTTCAAACACAACCTGATGCATCTTTTCATCCACTATCATTGCACAGCAGGTATGCTTATAGATCCTATGTCAAGTACTCTTGGCAGGATCTGCGACAATGCAAAGCTTGTAAGGTTTGAGGTAATAAACATGCAGTATTGAGTAAAGCTTGTCAATATCAACTCAAGCCATACCTCACCCAGTCGTGCATTGATTTTCAAGGGCACAAAATCATCCGCACGCGTCATACCTATGTTCACAATTGCAGTAGCAGCACCAGCCTCATGAGCTGCCCTGTTGAAGTAAATTTTACAAATATGCAACAAAAGAAAATGAAAAACATTTCGTTGCTTAAAATTGGGGAATACAAGTTTCTTGCTAAATTAGAGTTTTGAAGTTAATTCCAAACGTAAATAACTTTTTCTTTAAAATGATAATTTGATATGTATCTCATTCTCAATAATATCATTGCATAAATTCTAAAATTATCTATGTTGATTAATCTTGGATGTCAAATTCTATATGAAGGGGCGTCAACAATCATTTTTATGAAATAGCAGAATTTGTCAAGAAAACTATACTGTACATTAATCTCAAGCATCATTTATGGGAAGCGCTTACAATTGATAAGACTGATTGACATGATGAAGGGTTCCCTCCAACATCGGATTTGATCAAATAGTTAATTTGAATATGTGAAAACACATAAAATTGATATCTACTATCAATCTATCATGTTGCATAATGCAAAATCACATATTACTATTGTGTATACAAATATTAGATTTTAGATAATATTGACACCATAACCAGAAGACCTAGTAATCTTGAATCTACCTGATAAGTCGAAAAGCAGACATGGTCATCAGAGATGACCCAAGTACAAGAAAAGCATCACATCTTCTAGATGCTTCCATTGCCATATCAGCTCTGTCCTTAGGAACATTATCTCCAAAGAAGACAACCTTCATAATTATTCACAATGAGAACATTAAGGATGCTCTATATATATCTCACATCTGATTTACTTGAACCAGCATAATAAGACAAATCAAAATGATCACACACATTTCAGATACATGATAGACCAAGTATGGTTTTCTCTGTCCATAGAATAACTAAATTTGTTTCAAAATACAGTTGTTATCTGTTCCTTCCAGCTGAATCACGAAAAATCTTGAATCTTGAAACACAGCCATGAACTTATTCAAGAAGAGATAGAACAGCATTAAATCATCACATAAGAAGTAGAATACACTTCAAGATTTTCCAAATAAAACAGAATTACAAAAAATAATACACAACTTTAATGGTCATCAACATGGAATTTTGTTCTGATTCCTCTGCCAACAGGGAAAAGTTTAGTCACCTAGGATAACAAGTATAGCACCTAATGAGAACATAAAAATAAATGTTCTATAATCCTGTTAGGACCTTGAATGAGATTTTGGATCAAAATGGACATTTAGTACATCAGCTACCCTAGCCCAAGGTGAGGAGAGTTTTTGCTAAATAAATAGGAAGGGTCTGAAAAACAACGTTGACATGGCAGAGAGACAGATGTGTCAAATATTAAATTTCTAATGAGTTTCTGTTATATTGAAAGGTGTGATGAGAAAGAGGATATCGGAGAGAATCATTTTGTTATGGACATAGAGCACTAGCCATCTGTAGGAGCCTAGCTCAGCGGCAGTTGGAATTTCATTACACTGTATTTCCAACATTCAATAATATTATTACCTGAATTCTTGTTTTTCTTTTTCCATTGTTGAGCTATTTGTTACTATATTTTGGAGTGTGTCAAATTACACAATCATTACCTTGTATATTTTGAACTAGCAGTCAAAACATCCAGAAATGTCTATTCAGCTTCACTGCATTTCAAGGCATACAATATTTCATAGTAATTTTCTTTTCTTTATTTCTCTTTTATGTGCAGTAGGGAGGGTCCGCTCATAGATTCACTGTTTCAGGTCTATAAATTATAAAGTAATAATTAAAATTTCTTATATTTCTCTGGCCCCCACCTATTACCAGCTACAATAATAAAGTACAACAATTCTGTACAAAACTAACAGGCTGAAGTATTCAGACAAGTAAAGGGCACAACCAAATATTTCAACTGAAAGAAACAAGATGGCCTACATCAGGTTTGAGAACTCCATTGCACTTATGACAAGTTGGGATGATAAAATCCTCCTCCCAAAATCTTTCATCTATCTCAATATCACCATCAGGTCTTTGTTTCATACCAAAGCTTTTATCTGATCCAGGGTTTCCGCGGTCCAAGTTATCAATTGCTTCTGCCCACTGGTTTATCAGACAAGGGAAACTAAGAACAGATGCACACAGTAGTATTGTTTTGAGAAACAAAAACTCACAACTTCTACGTAAAGCATTGATAAAATGAAGCAATCTATTTTTGCTATTAAATGCACAGTAATGGCACAGGTCATGTCCTACTTTCAGAGTTTCGGTAGAAGGAATGCATATTGGACGCAAGTAATAGAAATTATATAAATAAGTGAAACATGCAAAACAAAATTCTTAAGAAAATTCAACTGACTGTCCTAATATATTGTAATTGTAACCTATTAAGTTTAGAAACCCCTGCAAGATTCAACATGGTACCCTCACTCAATTGTCTTTTTATCTCATTTCTTTATAAGTAGTGCTAAGGAATAAAAGAAAAGTATTTAAGGAAATTTTATGAGTTAAGAAAGTAGTTTCTTGCAATGACTGCAACAAAGGGTACAAGTCTTATTTAAACGTGAGTTTTTACAGCCAGTACTATTATTTATTATACATGCCACTTGGAATCTTTCACTGGATATATTACTTTTTCCCCATACTCCTCTCTACTTTTTATTGCACACTTCTTCTCAACAATCAGATTTCATCTTAAACCTATATAAAGTATAAACCATCTAACGGGAACACTGTTATCCCCATTTCACACACCTGATGAATGAGCACCCAGCCGCATCATTCTTCTCCTTCTATGACTTTTCTCTTCCTCAGATTTACAAGAATAAAAAGGAGGGGGAGGGGGGGATTTTTTTATCACAAGCAAAACCAACCCAAAGAAACCATCAAGACCTCTAGTCAAATAATACTTACACAGATACTATAATTATCAACCAGCAAGGGCCATTATGCCTTATACCTAAGTATTACATCTCTCAACATGATAATATACTTTATCCCTGGAACAAAGAATTAGATCTTTTAGATATCACGACTTCATCATAAACTCACTTCATCAGCATTTTCTCAATTCAGAAATCACTTAATCATTTATTCAATGGTAATAAAAAATTTTCTATTCGGTGCAAATTCTAACCTTTGGATTAATGGCCTTCAACTGGTCCTGAAATAAGCTCCGGCAAAAGGAATATCCACAGTCTATACAAATTACAGTGTATACAGTCCCATGTATTTCTAATGGTTTGCTACCAGCACGATGATGCAACCTGAGAACAAGGTACGACAAAATACCAGGATAGGCTTGCTTTTAGTATCTCACATTTTGCAAATAAGCCTAACTAATAAATAATTATAGTGGGTACCTATCAACATTTTGGGTAATCATAAAATCAATGCGGCCAGCTTTATCTAATGTTGCCAAAGCAGTATGGGCAGCAGATGGTTGTGCTGCTGTAAATTGCCTCCATCCGGCATAGCTCCTTGCCCAATATCTCCTCCGAGCTCGACTTGAACGGAGAAACTCCTTTTAAATAATGTCAAAAGAAAGGAGAACTTCAGATTAAGATGAAAGGCTTGATGAGTCATGACTCTTTTGGCATGAAGACTAGTTGAGTTTTCTTCATCAAAGTAATTGCCATAAACATTCAAGTATAAATATGCACACGCAATTACACTAATACCAAATTCTTAATAACTTATCAATAGTCGGACTTAAAGTCTTTTTCTCCTTCTGTAGATGGAGAGTATTCTGTTTGCCCTACTCTTTTGACAAACAACTTTTCTTATGACAATAGATACTGGCATACTGCAGGTATCGTGTTCTTTCTTTTCCCCTATGGGCCATAATATTTAAGGTATCTGAAAAATGATACGAAATTCCAAGCCATTAAAGCAGCCATCTGGAACAGATATCTAAATGGAAAAGGTCTATGTTTTCCTATTATTAGCCGCCCCCACCCCCCCCAAGCAATTCTAGTTGAACATGCCTTTAGATCACCTGATGGGTTATTGGTCTGAAACCAGAACTATAAGCTCCATTGGGGCTGCAATAAATAATAAATTGCTATCAGTGAAGAAGAACACAGAAAGGAAGATAAACCCTATCACAAATAACAAATTTTAGTAATTCATTCCATATTCTCAGAATATCAAACTCAATAAGGTTGAAGCCTATATAATCTTTAAACACAACAAGAATGGCACATCTCTTTGACTCCGCCAATAAATGAAAGTGGATATATATGGATGGTGGACCACTCCAATTGATGAATTATTGATGCATTTGGTTTCAAATATTTGCAGTTAGCCACTTTATTCTTTCTCTTGGCCCTCTTTGCCACATATACACTGATGCAGCATAGCTATTTGTTACTATTGAAGTTAGGATTTTTTTCTTTTCAATATTTAAATTATTCTTCTAGAAACATAGGATAGAATAAGATCAGATTATGATAGACTGAGATTCATATGATCTCAGTCTTATCTTTTAGTTTATTGTCCCCTGATCTATTAGTTTGAATTGTAATCAGATTGGTCAGAGAATCTCTAACCAACTCGGCCTATTAAATGAAAAAGTTGGAATACAAAGCAGCCTACGCATTTCTTTTTTCTTAAGATTGACAGGAAAAATGTAACATCAATGACCAAAAATCATTAAAAACATGTAGACAATACACATATTTCATCATCACACTTTGACCTTGTAATAAAGGGAAAATAAGCACTGAATAATCTAGAGGAAATGGTAGGATCAATCAAAATGTGATGAAAGATAACAATAATTATCAATCTAAGCACAATATCTATAACATGGCCAAAGAAGAAAGCAACTAAGCAATTAAACCAGTTAATTATTTTATGTTGCTATCAGTTATAAATACTACATCCACAAGATTTACAAGGTCCAAAAATTATATTAATAAATAGTGGAAAGAATTTTCAATATCATAAAAACAACATAGTAAGCAGCAATTCTGAGCAAATTTACAACGTTTTACTGTCGCCTAATAAACATTTTAGGTAACCTCATGATCTTAGAAAGTAGTATACAGAAGAGGCAGAACCTTCTGTAGTCGGGGATGCCACACTCTGTACTGATTCCAGCTCCAGTCAATATTGTGAGCTTGGTACTGTACATTAAAATTGAAATTCAGTTAGGGAACTGTTAAAATTTGCAGATTGTAAATTATCGAAGTACTCTATGGTATGTATAGAGACCTAACATACTTCTAACTGAAAAAATGACAAGAATATGAAAATTAACCTCTGGTCCAAAAATTCATACAGAAGATGAACATCTTTGATACTGGGAGGATCTGCATCTGGAAGTGTCTTCTTATCCCTCAAGATATTAGGTGAGGCCTTTTCATCAGTTCTTGGGAAGGTCCCAGGGGCAGATATTGAACACATCGTATGTGCCAGCCTCACACAACCCTTAAACGATATGAGTCTTCCACCTCTTCTTGCTAAGTGCCAATTTCCACTCGTTGGTTGAACAAAATCTATGAAGATGAAATAATTTGCAGAAACACAATGCTATTGAGTCAGTCAAATAAGCCACAAGAGTGAGGTACCCAAAGTATGGTGTAAGTACAAGAAAAGAAGCCTGAATGGAAGAAGGAGCACACTTGCCTGTTATAAGACTCCCTAGCACTTTCCTCACAACCCCAAGAGACTGTAAATTTAGATAAGAAAAACACACACACACATATGAAGCATTACATATTTACATGTATTCAATAGTGTGGAAAATGTATAGAGCTAAGTGAAAGATGTTAACAAATTGGCATTAGAGCTATGACCAGTGTAACCAATAATCTGCCACTGTCCCGATTAATAAAGACAACAAACTACGACAATTGGAGCATCCAAATGAAAATCCTTCTTGGATCTCAAGATGCTTGGGAGGTGGTTCAAGAAGGTTTCGAAAAACCGGAAAATACCACGGGATACTCGGCGACCCAAAGCAAAACGTTGAAAGAGACATGATCAAAAGATAAGGCAACTTTGTACATGTTGTATCGAGTTGTTGATGAGTCAATTTTTGAGAAGATTGCTGGTGCATCAACTTCAAAGAAAGCGTGGGACATATTGAAAAAAGTGTTCAAGGGTGCTAACCGAGTTAAACAAATGCGTCTTCAAACTCTATTAGGTGAGTTGGAAGCCATGAAGATGAAGGATTCAGAAGATGTATTTGGTTACATTACTCATGTGCAAACGGTAGCCGATCAACTCAAATGCAATGGAGAAACTCTCAAGGATGCAAGGGTTGTGGAAAAAATTCTTCGATCATTGACCGATGATTTTGAAAATGTTGTATGTGCAATCAAGGAGTCCAGAAATTTGGAAGAAATGATTGCTAATGATCTCGCGAGTTCTCTTGAAGCACATGAATAACGAAAGAAAAAAAAGAAACAAAAACTCTTGGAGGAAGCCTTACAAACAAAGATGACCATCAAGGAAGACAAGGTGATGTATGCACAATATAACCGAGGAAGAGGACGTGGACGCGGAGGTCGTGGTTTTGGTAGCAACGGAGGTTGTGACAGTGGAAAATACAGTGAAGAGAAAGGACAAATGAACCAACAAAATTGGCGTAAACGAGGCCGTGGTCGTGGAAGAGGTGGTCGTTCAAATTGTCTAAATATTGAATGTTACAACTGCGAAAAATATGGACACAACGCAATAGATTGTTATGTCGAGAAAAAAGTGGAAGAAAATGCTAAGTTAGTTGAGGAAGATGAGACAAAAGATGAATGAATTCTCATAATGGCAAATGAAGGCATCACTTTAGATAGTGACATGGTATGGTATTTGGACACTGGTGCTAGCAATCATATGTGCGGGCACAAACATCTCTTTGTTGATATACAAGAGATCGAAGATAAACATGTGTCTTTTAAAGACTTAACGAAGGTTCCAGTCAAAGGGTGGGAAAAAATATGTTTTTTTCCAAAAGGACAGAAAAGAAGGTACAATGGAGGACGTTTATTATGTACCTGACTTGAAAAGTAATATTCTTATTATGGGACAATTATTGAAGAAAGGTTGTTCGGTTATCATGAAAAACCGAATGTTGCACTTGAAGAACAAAAATGGACGAGTGCTCGCACATGTGGAAATGACGAAGAATTGCATGTTCAAACTCAGCTTAAAGAATATACAAGAGAGGTGTTTGCAAGTCAACATGGAAGACAAAGCATGGTTATGGCACTTACGATTTGGACACTTCCATTACGTTGAGCTAAAAGAGTTAGCAAACAAGAAAATGGTCCATGGGTTACTAAGCATGGACTACATGAAGAAATTTTGTAAAGGTTGTGTACTTGGTAAGCGAGCAAGACAAATTTTCAAAAGAAGATAGAATATCGTGCAAGGAGACTTCTTAAGCTGATTCATACCGACATATGTGGTCAATCACTCCCAAGTCTTTTAGTAAGAAGAGATATTTCATTATTTTCATTGGAAAAATCAGAAACATTTGAGGTGTTCAAAAAATTCAAGGTGATGGTGGAGAAGACAACCAATTTATACATCAAGGTTTTCTGGTCGGACAGAGGCGGAGAATACATGTCAACCGCTTTCACAAACTATTGTGAGGAACAAGGTATCAAAAGATTCCTGATAGCACCATATTCACCTAAGCAAAATGGCATTGCGAAAAGGAAATATCGAACGATACTTGATATGGTTCGATCAATGTTGAAGAGTAAAAACATGCCGAAGAAATTTTAGGCAAAAGTAGTGCAATGTGTTGTGTATGTGCAAAACCGATGCCTGCATACAAAATTGAAAAATCAAACACCGCAAGAAGCCTGGAGTGGTATAAACCAACTGTATCACACCTTAAAGTATTTGGTAGTGTGACCTATGCGCATGTACCAGACCAAAGAAGAACCAAACTTGATGATAAAAGTAAGAAATATGTGTTTATTGGATATGACGAGAAGACTAAAGCTTTTAAGTTGTTTGATCCAATTGACAAAAAGATCATTGTGAGTCGAGATGTACAAGTGAATGAAGAAAGCACATGAGACTAGAAGAACCAAATGGAGGCAAAACAAGAAGAGTCGTTGAGTGTTGCACCAATAAATACTCCAATACCCTAGATCATGATGATGAAGAAGAAGAGCCACACCAACCTACGATGCGAAACCTACAAGATCTATATGACTCAACTAATGAAGTGCATTTGATTTGCTTATTAGCAGACTCAAAGAACATTGCATTTGAGGAAGCAATAAGAGACAAGAAATGAAAAGTTGCAATGGATGAAGAGATAAGAACAATTGAAAGAAATGAAACATGGGACTTAGTAGAGTTGCCAAAAGGATATAAACCCATAGGTGTAAAATGAGTATACAAGAAAAAGATTAATGCCCAAGGGGAGATTGAAAGGTACAAGGCACGCCTAGTTGCAAAAGGTTACAGACAAAAGGCAGGAATCGATTATGATGAAGTTTTTGCTCTTGTTGCAAGAATGGAGACAATTCGACTTCTTTTATCTCTTGTTGCATAACTTGAGTGACCAATCTATCAAATGAATGTAAAATTCACATTTTTAAATGGAGTCCTTGAAGAAAAAATCTATGTAGAGCAACTACTAGGTATATGAAATCTGGACAAGAGAGCAAAGTTGAAGCTAAAGAAAACACTTTATGGGTTAAAACAAGCGCCCCAAGCATGGAATACCCAAATCAATACTTCAAAAGGAATCAATTCTTACAATGTCCTTATGAGCATGCACTATACATAAAGAAAGAAGAAGGTAATTTATTCCTTGTTGCTCTTTATGTTGATGATCTCATTTTCATGGGGAGTAATGAGAAGATAGTTGAAGATTTTAAAGACGCTATCACGCGAGAGTTTGAAATGACAAACTTAGGATTGATGAAGTATTTTCTTAGCCTTGGGATCAGACAATGAGATTTTGGAATTTTTGTGTCATAAGAAGCATATGCAAATGATATTATGAAGAAAAGCAAGATGGAAGGTCGTAATCCGGTAACAACGCCAATGGAGCTAGATATGAAACTCTCTAAATTTGAGGGAGGAGACCAAGTGAATGCAAATGAATACAACAGTTTAGTAGAGAGTCTACGGTGTCTCATATGTACAAGGCCGGACATTGCGTATACTGTTGGTATAATAAGTCGATATATGGAGGATCCAAGACACTCACACCTAAAAACTATTAAAAGAATTCTTCGATACATTCGAGGAACAAAATCACTCGGGCTACTCTTCTCAAAGACAAATGAATTTAAGTTGGCGAGATACTCTGATAGTGATTGGTATGGAGATGTAGATGATCGAAAAAGTACAGCAAGATATGTGTTTTACATGGGGAATACAACATTCACATGGCTCTCAAAGAAACAACCAATCGTAACTTTGTCAACTTGTGAGGTGGAATATGTTGCAGCATCTTGATGTGTGTGTCACACAATTTGGCTAAGAAATTTACTATGTGAGTTAAATCTGCAACAACTTGAGGCAACAAAAATACGAGTCGACAACAAATCAGCTATTGAATTAGTAAAGAATCCAATTCATTGTGAGAGGAGTAAGCATATTGATGCTCGTTTTCATTTTATTAGGGAACATGTGAAAAACAGAGAAGTAAAAATAGTGCATGTTGCAAGTCATGACCAAGTAACAGACATTTTTACAAAGCCTCTGTCAACAATTTTGTTTGAAAACTTGAAAAAGATGATTGGAATGAAGGATCAAAAAGGTTTGAGTTTAAGGAAGGAATTTGTTAAACATTAAACTCAAAACTATCAGTTTTATTTTTAGACAAACAATAATTTAAATGATAAAAAATAATTACTTTTAATTCTAATTTTAAATATTATTTATAGCATATTTCTAATTTTGAATGACATTTATAGCATAATAGTTATCTGAAAATAAATTAAGAAATAAATATGAATTTGAAAAGTTTATTATAAGACTATTTAAAGATATTATACTCTTCATTTTGAAAAGAAAAAAAATAAAAAAGCATATTCTCTGTTCACAAAAGATATGACACGAATGATTAAAATGAAAAGTGTAATAAATAATTCCTTCAGCAGTTATTAGAAGTCAACTGACTGGTTAGTATATGCATTGATTTTTAGAGCAAAGCAAAGAGGTGCGGAAAAACATGTTTCATTTAATTGAAAATGGAATTGATTTTTTTATTCTAATAGTACGATTTTCCAGTAGAATGCAAAACATAACGAGTTGGAAGAAAGAGTATTGCACATAATTTCGAAATAGAGAATGAATTTTTATCGTAAATTCATTGATTATAAGAAAGGTTTCAGGAAACACGGTGAAAATGTTACTCCTTTATGTATAGAACATGAGCATAATTATTGATATAACAGAGAAAGAGCGAGAGAAGCGGAACTTACAGCGATTGAGAAAGACGAAGAGTGGAAATGAAGAGGTAAAGACATAGCCATTTTGTTTATGGAAGAACCGCGTCGTTGATAACCATATTCTCACCGCTCCTTCCTTGGCCTTTTACTCTTCATTTTGGTTCGTTTTGTTCAACCACTTCCACGTTGCGTGCTTCTCCGCCGCCTATAACACATACCTCTTGAATAAATAAATAAATGTTTTTAAAACCATATACATTACCTTTTAAATTAATATATTAAGAGTTAACTTTATAAAGTTGTGAAAATTTTGTATCAGAAAAAATTATCTTTTATAAAAAATATCTGTATTTTAGACCAGAAGAAAGTAATGTTTATCCGTCACGTGTGAAATGAATACAGAAGAAATGTTACTATTAATATTTTTTGTTTTTTGGTGAAGTTTATTGAAAATTAAAATTTTATAAGTATATCAATTTTTTATAAGCTTTATTTTTTACTTAATTAATTTTATTAATAATATCATAAATTTATGATAATAAATTTATTAAAAAAATTGTTAGTCAAATTTTTGCTAACATTTCTCATGGATAGAGAAGGAAGACAGTTGGAAAAGCTAAACAAAGAAAAAAAAAATGTGATAAACTAAGGAAAGATAGGAAATGACAGTGGATGTCAGGATGAAAATTGAACATAAATGGTGAAAAAGAAACAGAAAAAAAAAAATTAAAATCCAATAGATAAAGTCTGAATTTTTTGGTACATTATCTTAGAAACTAGAAGAGAATCAAGAGAAGAAATCTGGATAACCTTCTAAGTAAACCTTGTCATCACTCCTCGTCTCATCCCATGACGATGAAACATTGAAACCCAACTCAACAAACCTCAAACCAAATCCTTAATTTCGCAAAATGGCTTTGAGAAGTCCCTCTACCTTCTTCCACAGCACTTTCTTCCATCAACACTCTCAATCCATTTATGCTTCTTCCAGAACCTTGGTCTCAATCTCGTTCCCCAAATCAACTTCACCTTCCTGCATTCATGAATCCCACAAAGGCATGGACTTATCACCCTCTTTTAGCAAGAGGAACCTCAACCTTACCATTCTTCTCACAACGTTTTTGTGGGGTCAGGGTTTTCTGTTTCCAAACGCACGTGATGCACTGTTGTTAGCTCAAGAATTGGAGCTTCAGAGATACACGGATTCCAAGGAAGGTTTCACTCTTCTTACACCCTCTTCTTGGACAAAGGTAAACTAAATTACTCCCTTTTAGTTTAAACTAGTATATTGACTTCTGCTCTCTGCAATGTTGATTATCCATGTATGATGTACTAAAATGACTTGTAAGCATAGAAATAAGTTTATATATTCCTAATTCATCCATATAGTTTATGGCTATTATATACTAAGAAGTTGGATCTATGTGTCACTTTATCTTCTTAGGTGTGCCGTCCAAGAGCGTAATTCACAAAAAATTAATAGGTGGTTATTGTTCTCACTAACTCTAATAAGACACATACTCGGCTGCTATTAGTTCTTTAGGATAAGTTACAAAACTTAAATGCTTATCATGTGGAAATTTGATGGACACATATGGTAGCACAAAATTACCTAATAATTTCTAGTGATTCACACAATTAGAGAGATAGCAAAATTGACGTATACTTGTTGCTAGTCAGAATTGATTGTTACATAATAGTATTTAATTAATAATATAAAATAGCAATAATAATATAACTACAACATCAGCTATAAAGTGAGAAAAATAAAGGAAAAAGTGAGGAAATGGACGGAAACAGAATTGACAAGAAACTGACATCCCTTGATTTTTTACTAAAGTATTTTACCACGAAGAAAAAATAAGCATATCATGAATAACTGTATGCTTTTTTCTCCTAAAGGAACAGTCTTTGCTAATGTGGTTAGCAGGTTGATAAAGCAGGGGCAACTGTGTTGTTTCAAGAGGCAAATATGGGAAGTAACAATATTGGGGTTGTGGTAAACCCAGTTCGTCTTAAGACTCTTGAAGAGTTTGGGACTCCTCAGTTCGTTGCTGATAAGCTTTTACAAGCAGAAAGACGTAAGGTAAAGTTGAGCAATTGGTTGTGACTTGTGACGTTCTAGAAGAATTCTACTACATTAAAAAGGCCAGGACCACAAATGAGGGAATAAGGAGCTGAAATTCTCGTTAGCATTTGTTAGATCCTTTGTTGCACCTTTTAAAATGATTTCGAAGTTAGCAATGCTGTATGCATAGTGTAGATACAAAGAGATAAGCAAAGCAGGATTTATATGCTGACTTTAAGCAAACACTTCTGTTGCTTTTATGACCAAAAAACGACCATTCTGTATTCATAGAGCATTTAACATAGAGCTTAACGAGTTAAATTCATATTTGTGAAAAATAGACCATTTTCATATTTTCATATTGATATAGCATTTCATATCCCAACATGTACCTTGTTTTCTCATAGTAATGCATGTCTTTGTGTTCTTACAATTGGTGGTGAATAGATATCAAATATCTATGTGATTGCATGATGTATTAACTTCTGTTAGTTATTGCCTTGACATTCAGGAAAGTACAAAGGAGGCTGAGTTGATTACAGTTGCAGAAAGATCAGGGGAGGGAGGGTTGCAAATTTATGAATTTGAATACAAGGTTGATAGTACTCGGGGAGGGATAAAGAGGATCTTTTCTGCCGCATTTGTGGCCTCGAAGAAGCTCTACCTTCTAAATATTGCGCACTCTGATAAACCCGAGAGTCCTCTTGACCCGCATAAGAGAATGATTTTAGAACAAGTTCTTCATTCCTTTGATGCAGTAGCTTAATCTGTGGCATGAAAAATTCTATTCTTCTGATTTTTTAATTCTTTCTTGAGTTTCTATTTGATTCCAAAGTCATGGCTTATGACTTTTGTTCAAATGGTTACATTGAAAATCACCATTGTCAAGCTGACTGAACATTTGAAGTGCATATTAAACTAATTCTAGTGTTACCATCATAGGCTAACTAGTAACCCACATACTACTTCAACATGATATTTAGTTAAAAGGGAAAACAGAAGGCTTGTTTATCACTGTATACTTAGACTCAATCTATCAGTTTTTATTTATTTATTTATTTATTTATTTTTGGGCAGATGAGTTGCCATTTACGTATTTGGGTGGCGATTTTCCAAATTGATTATTTCCTAGGTGAATGCTCATATGTGACAATACTTGCATTTGACTTGCTGTGCCTACAGTTATCTCTTTGAAATCTTATTTCTGCGCTAGCACAATAACACTCAATATGTAGCTGTAGTTGAGCCCCCTTTACCCTTCATTTTTCTCCAATGATTATCTGAGGAAAAAGAGAAAAATGTTAAAATATATATGATTGTGCACTGAATTTCAAATTTGCAGAAACTGACACAGAAACATTCTTGGTCAACTTATTGTCAAGTCCTGCTATGAAGTCGGGATTTTAGATATGGTGCGAGCCAGGAATTCTTCATGACTCATGAGTACTAAATTTCTAGTCATTAGTTAGTACGCGTTTCAAGTTAATCTTATCCTTTCTCGTGACAAAGATTTTGATTATCTCTTTTTGTATATGTATCGTGGTGGTTGGTTTTAAAGGCTTCCCTTTACTATAAATCTTGTAGGTTCTACAAGCTGCTTCTACTTTTTCTATAAACATCGCGATAGCCCCTTGGGGCATCATGTTAATGATCTTTCTCTTTTGATCTTTCCCTAAAATAAGATTGCTCAACATTTTATAGAAGAAACCTACTGCATCGGGTATGTGGAATCCGATTTCTGACCCGAACTAACCAAATTTTCAGGCGGAAGGTTTGCTTTAAAGTTGACTGAGAGGAATAATGTCTCATGCAGTTTATCAAGTCAACAAATCATTTGGTATTTATTTGTGATTAAATATCTCCTTTTAGATCCAAATGAACTGTCTCACCATAATGTAACCTGCATGCTGTTTTGCAACCCAACACATGAGGATAGAGGAGTGTTACCACTTACAAATACATTCTTTTAACATATTTTTCATAGAACATTTTTATCATTAATTAAAATTTATTAAAATGATAAAATAATGAATAATAAATCACAAAATAAAATTACAATTTATATAATTTTATGATTTTTTATAATTTTCAACTAACAATAACAAAATATATTTAAAAGAGTGTGTTACACTAACTAATATTTTTCTAGGAAGAATATGTGATATAAAAGCAAGTACTAAAAGGGAACATGAGAACATGACGAAGGACATGTTCTGGATCCTCCCTAGAATTCTGAGTTCTTTATTAGATTCCATCTCTATCTTGTTGTGTCCACTTCCATATGAAATAGTCAACGAAGGCAAAGTCCAACGATGTAAATCAAACTCATCACGAAATATATTTCAAACCTAGAAGCAATAAATCGATCCAATTCATCATTGTACCATTAATGTAATACACAAAGCGACAAATGAAACACAATGGCTTGACTAATTGAAACTAACCAATTACTACGTTGGCTTATAATAAGAAACTCTACGCTGATGCATCCACTTTTCAAGTTTTAAGTGAAAGTAACGTAAGAAAACGGCAGGTATGAAACCGGTTTCTCTTTCATAATATGAGAGAAAACATTGACGCATGAGTGGAAAAAGACACGAAACATATTGTTTGTACTCGTTACTTGCCACGAAAGACCATTCAAATATTGCAACTACGAAGTTTGAATCTTTCAGCCGAAACATTAACATTAGAGGGACTAGTCAAATATCGTTCGTTGCTTGCAAGTTGCAATCTTTGGTGCTTATATTTATGAGGTTTCTGAACTCTGCTGTGAGGTTTTTTCTTTTTCTTTTTTCTTTTTTTTCATATTACTTAGGGAACTCCTCAACGGAAGCCTGGTTCCATGGGGAGTGAAAGCAACTTTGCGCAAGTGACAGGAAACACAACTATGGATTCAGCAGAGAAGAGGCTCAATGAGCTTGGTTACAAGCAAGAGCTGAGAAGAGAAATGGTATTTTTTTTTTTTTTTTTGCCATCTTGAGTTTGATGGAGGTAATTTTTTATCCCAGTTTTCTTTTAGTTAAATCTGTTTAGCTTTTCCATTTATGGTGCAGACTATGTTCAAAACATTGGCAATATCATTTTCCACAATGACCCTTTTCACTGGAATTACACCTCTCTATGGTTCTAGTCTTCAATATGCAGGCCCTGCAACTCTTGTCTGGGGGTGGATAGTGGTTTCTTTCTTCACTTGGTTCGTTGGGATTGCAATGGCTGAGATATGCTCATCCTTCCCGGTTTGTCTCTTCTCATTAAGTATATTTGTGCAATTTGTTGCAGTGTCAGCACTAGTTTTAGTTTTTACCAATGCCTAGTTAACTATGGAAGACATAATATTGTAAATATATCAAACTAAAATATATTTATGATAATACATTTAAGATGGTTTTGGTAAAACTTAACTTCTGATCATATAATAAGTCAAGCTTGGTAAAAGGAGACAGATACTTACAGTCTACATATCTAGCTATTCTGAATTTGTTTCAATCTTGAACAGAATCCATGATGTTTGAACAAAGAAAACATGTCTTTTTCAATTATACAATATAGAGTCAATAATAGCCTTTTTGACCAACGGGAGATAGGTCTAGTAGAAAGGACTAGTTTCTTGGAAGAGGTACTTATATTTAATGTCGGACAATGTCTTGATCAAGATTGAATCTAAAAGAGGTTATCTGGGGAAAAAAAACTTTTTGCGTATAGGAAATTTTACATCCTTGAAGTACTTGATTCCTGCTGTATACAAATGAGTAAATGAATTGAGCAACTTACAGAACTAACTTTCACTTTCAATTTAATCTAACAGACGACTGGTTCTCTGTACTTTTGGGCTGCCCATTTAGCTGGTCCAAAATATGGACCATTTTCTTCATGGTGTTGTGCTTGGCTTGAGACCATAGGGCTTATAGCTGGGATAGGGACTCAGGTACTTTACTGAAATTTATACTCAATATTTTCAGAGAATGTTTACGTGGTAACTCATGCTTTTCATGGTTGGAAAAGGCATATGCAGGATCACAGACATTGCAGAGTATAATCCTACTCTCAACTGGCACAAATAAAGGTGGTGGATACTTCGCTCCAAAATGGCTATTCTTATGTATGTATATTGGCCTCACTGTTATATGGGCAGCACTAAACACATTTGCATTGGAAGTGATTGCTTTGATCGATATAGTTTCAATATGGTGGCAGGTACTATTACTTCCTTGTATACACTTTAACTGTCATAGGATGGCCTAAGCTTGCTTATTCTGTTACTGTTAGTAAAAGACCAGAAATGAGTAAGGAATGTCAATTGGTATGGGTTCACTGAATAACCCAAAAAGTGTTGCACTTTCTTATAAAAGTTCTCTACTTTTGATTTCTTAACTACTTCTCTGAGGCACTGGTTAGCAATTTTCATAATTTTATTTATACGGACAAGGAAAGGTTATCACAAAGAATTAGCTCAATCCCCTCCCTAATTTTTAAAGCTAAAATAAATCAAACCCAATGAATCAAATCAAACCAACATGGTCTTTATCAGGCTTGCCTAGTATAGATTAGGTATAGAGAAAAGAAGAAATTGCAAAAGAAAAAAACAAACTAATTAAATCCATTTTGATTAGTTCAAATTTATTTTATTTCCTAAAACTAAACCAAACCAACTTGTGGGCACCCTTAGAAGTGAGAGAGAAAGTTGTATTTTAAGTTGACGTTTCGATTAAACACAAAAATACTTATGGATCTGCATATGTTATATAACTAATAATTGTTAATCCCTATCATAAAATATTCTGAAATGTACTTCACAATATGTTTAACAATTTTAAGGTTTTTGGGTGTATTACGAAGTAACACTCATTTATTCTGTTTCAGGTTATTGGTGGATTGGTGATAGTCATAATGTTACCTCTGGTAGCACTAACTACAAAATCTGCATCATTTGTATTTACGCACTTAGAATTAGCCCCTGAATCAACAGGAGTATCAAGCAAACCATATGCTGTCATTCTATCATTTCTTGTCAGCCAGTATTCCCTCTATGGCTATGATGCTGCAGCACATCTAACTGAAGAAACCAAAGGTGCAGACAAGAATGGGCCTATTGCAATACTAGGTAGTATTGGGATCATTTCAGTATTTGGATGGGCTTACATCTTGGCACTTACATTCAGCATTCAGGTAAACATATGTAAATCTAAGTAATAAAAATCTTGAAGATATAACAAAACAATAAGCACCGCTTTTGGTTTTTGTTCCCAAGGAAAATGATTTTATGATCCAAAAGATGATAGTAAGTTAGTAACGCCACTTGTCAACTCTCATGCAGGATTTTGGTTACCTTTATGATCCAAACAACGAGACTGCTGGAGTATTTGTTCCAGCCCAAATACTCTATGATGCATTCCATGGAAGATATCACAATTCTGTTGGAGCAATCATTCTACTATTTGTCATTTGGGGTTCATTCTTTTTTGGTGGGCTTTCAATTACTACAAGTGCTGCTAGAGTGGTAAGCACAAAATCTTTTTTATTTTTGGTCTTTCTGGTTATTAGGTTCGGCAAAGCGGTGTATATCTTTTTATGAAAAGAAAGTGGTAAATTATCCAATTTTTAGCTTTGGTTACATATTACTAAAAAGCTTTGACAAGCAATGGGGTTCGGTATGCTAGTGTCAGAACCAAAAAGATATTAGGAGAATAATGACTCCTTACTTTATATTGTGTCTCAAACAATTTTCAGGTTTATGCTTTGTCAAGAGACAAGGGAGTTCCTTTTTCATACTTATGGCGACAACTGCACCCAAAGTACAAGGTTCCCTCAAATGCAGTATGGCTCTGTGCTGCAATCTGCATTCTTCTCGGCCTCCCAATATTGAAGGTCAATGTAGTATTCACTGCAATAACATCAATATGTACAATAGGATGGGTTGGTGGTTATGCAGTTCCTATCTTTGCAAGGCTTGTGATGTCTGAGAAGAACTTCAAGCCTGGGCCGTTTTATTTAGGCAAAGCAAGAAGACCAGTTTGTCTGGTGGCATTTCTATGGATTTGTTACACATGTTCTGTATTCCTTTTGCCAACTCTGTACCCAATTACTTGGGATACTTTCAATTATGCACCGGTTGCTTTGGGGGTGGGTTTGGGCTTAATAATGCTTTGGTGGCTGTTAGACGCTAGAAAATGGTTCAAAGGGCCAGTTCGGAATATTGATATTCAAAATGGCAAGGTGTAACTTTTAGAAGTTTAAAGAATAATTGTTGGAATATCCTTCATCTCATTCTCGTGTGTTGATTTGACTTGTACGTTCTATTCTCAACAATGTTGTTGGAATTGGCATGTCAGTGAGAAAATGTTCATCATTCAGTTCAAAAAGGTAAGAACGATAACCGATTTATTTTTGTCATACTTGTAAGCATGTAAGCGAAATATTGATTCGACCAAGCCACAAGCACACAACTTCACAGGTTCGTTTTGCAAACAAGCAGTTCATAGATACTGGGTTAAGCTTATTTATTGATTTCATTTAAAATTACTAAGGAATTACTTCCCCATCCAGAAATGGGTTAAAGTGGTGTGGGAACCTCTTCACCTTTGCTCTGAGTTCCCTCAGTCCTCTTAAGTCTTCCACCCATAAACTGTAACTCGAGTTCCTAGCAAGAACATCTTTGGACACCTCCTTATTATCAATAAGTTCCATAGCATACTTCTCAAATTTGTCAATGTTATCCCACAGCACAGTCAGCTTGCTTGTGTCACTCTCACTCCTAACACTATTCAACCAGTCCCTTGCTTCCTCCACCCTTGCCCAAAAGCATGAATCTTGGGTCAAACTTGCAAACTCGCTCCTCCTCTCATTATTTTCTTCCGCGGTGGCCATTCCATCCTTCCACCACCTATCAAAAATCTCATATCTCCTCTCTCTGCCATGCTGTATGTAATGCCCCTTGGTTGTGTGCATGCCCTTCCCATAATATTCTGCAATATCTAATGGCTCAACCAAGAGTTTGTAGAAATGTGAAGCATTGACCCATTTAGCCCGCACCGCCAAATCATGAGGCAGCTCATTCCTCTCCAGCATTTCAATCACATTGTTCCAAAATCTGGCAAGTTTGTGACGATTCATGTTAACTTTCATTGCCATTTTTGAAGTGCTCCTTCTCCTCTTGAACAAGTCATAGTATCCCATTTGATCAACTTGCTGGTCACACCAAGCTTTGTACCATTGTATTTCGGCCCTATAAGGCACAAACTTTGATAATGTAATTGGTAAGTTAGCAGCATTCTTGGTTGGTGAAGGACCCGTTCTCCTTGCCATCTTAAGGCACTCCTTGGCAGGTTCGATTGCTGATTCCTATATATAGCGGAACAAAAAGTAATTTGTTTAGTGAAATCTCCTTCCAGTGGAAACTAAGAATCCTGTGTAGCTATTAGCTAATAACAGTATTTTTATGTTAGTGAGAAGACAAAGTTACTCATGCTACACTCTCAATATATGTTCAATAAATTGGCATTTTGGAGCTTACGTGAAAAAAGATGGAGGAGGAAACATCACATGGTGGGTAGAGAAATTATAGCATAGTCTCAAATGATCTGGTGTCTATGGTTTCAGTCAATTATCACGTGACATGCAAATAATTAATAAAACTTAAATACATATCTAATAGAGGTTAGCGGGGACTGTGGTGATTCAGATCATGCAATAATTTCTCCATAATGGTGGGATAATATAGTGCATTTACCTGGTTTTCTAAACCTGAAGACTGAACCGCCAATTCAAGTCCTGCTTCATAGCTTGAATCAGGAACGTTCCCCTGCATGGAAATGTTCTGGTTCAAAAATTGCAAAGACAAATTCTTAACATAGTCTCCATATTTTAGATGGTCCTCAATACTAGTAGCTGGGGAACCTGATGCAAACATTAAATGCATCATCTTTATAACAGCTGTTGAATCATCTATACACACTGCTCCTTCTGGTGAAACAAAAAGGTAGTTCCCAAATGGGTGAAACAAAATAGGTGCAGACCCTTCTCCATCTTGTGTGGCTGCATCCAAGTAACTCATCACAAATTTGAACAACTCTTGGAGTTGGTCAGATTTTGAAACTGCAAGCTTCCCAAAGCCTGCAGTCATGGACAGTTGCCAAAACTGAAGAAGGAAGTTTAGTTGAGCAGTGTAAGGGATTATAGGTGCAAAGAACAACCTTGGCATAATGTCATGCTTTGATACCGCGTGGCAGAAGTTACTTCCCCATCTTTCTTTGAGAACGGCACGTGAGAAAGAGCCATTCCCTAGCATTGGTGAACCGAAAGTGATGCATAAGACTGACACAGACATAGAGGAAGATATGTGGTGGAGGTAAGATAGTAGCCAAAGAGCACATAGAGAGGCTGTGGCTCCTCCAATGGAGTGGCCGGTTATAACAATTGATTTGGTGGTGGTGTCTCTCATGATTGCCAACATCTGGATGGTAACACTACAGATAGTTAGGAATAATCTTTGAGGAAAGCAAATGTAAGGAACATTAACGAAAATATACTGTTTTAATATTGAAATATGGATCATGATATTGATGAATAAATTCATTGCATATGGTCTGAAGTGAAGATGTCGGAATTGTTAAAATGAACCACGTTTCTTCAAGTTAAAGGATAGGGGTGCTTAATCTAATTCACAAACTAAACTCGTTAAAAAAAAATTATCTATCGATAGTGTAAAATATTTTTACATTTTCATCTAATTATAAGATAATTTTTTAATTTTTATAATAATTATTGAAAAATAGAGGTGTTTAAATCTAATTTAAAAACTAAACTCGTTAAAAAAAATTTATCTATGGATAATGTAAAGTATTTTTACATTACCATCTAATTATAAGATAAATTAATTTTTATAATAATTATTTTAGAAATTATATTAATAATATTTTTTATTAATTAATATTGTAAAATTATTTTATATTATAAATACATAACCATACAATGTTATACTAACTAAAAAAATTAAAATATATATTTTATTTAATTTGAATTAATTTTTAAATCTTATGGTAAAAAATGATGAGGTAAACCGATCGGAATTGCATCATTTATAATGTTGCTACATTTTTTTCGTATACTCTCACATCCTTAATACATATACAGACATGTGTCAAATGAAATTCTTAAAAAAATTATGTATATTTTCTTATATGTTGGCTATTAAAATAAGTTTTGATAATTTATTTTATAGTTTTTATTTTTTAATAAGGTTTTTTTTCATTGATCTAATTGTTTAAATTTATAGTTACCATTCTTTATAATAAGAAGAGTTTTAAATTATAAAATAGAGTGATGTTTTTCATTTCTACTGTCTCAATTTAATAATTATTAACAATAAAAATAATTTAAATTATAATGATAGTTAATTAAAAAATTTTAAACCATACATTTTGGTTAAAATATGATTTAGTTCACAAGTTTTTTTTTAAGATTCTTCACGTCTATTTTTATATATTATTTGAATTGGAATATATTTGATCTATAATTTATTAAAAATATATATATAAGTAGATTGAATTAAGAAAAAACAAAATAAGTAGGGTGGATTCTCTTTCGGTTTTTCTAACCTTAACATGGATATTAGTTTTTTCCTTCCGATCTCTTCAACCATGCCGACTCTAAAATTTATATAGACTTAAAGCAAATTTTAACATAAGAGATTTTATTAATTTAATAAAATATTTTCTTAAAATTATTATAATTTTATTTAAAATTTATGTTTCAAGATTTGTAGGATGTAAAATTAATTATTAAAGTAACACAATCAATTTTGTTTAACATTTTTTTAATTGATAATAAGACAATTAATTTAATCTTTCTTGAGACGTCACTAATCTTCGATATGATTTAATTGATTTTAGTTTTCAAAAACTTAATTTATAGTTTATAATATAATTGAGGGAATGAAGATTTTATTTATTATTTAATTATTAGTTTTAGTTTTAATTTTTTTTAATTCACCAAAGATATAGTTTTTATTCAATAATTATTATTTTAAGTACATAGTAGGATTATTTAGTAAAGATATTATTAGTATTTATTCTAACATAATTACAATGCATATTTGAATTATAAATTATTGAGAGAGTATACAAAATATTTATGTAGGAGAACCATAAGCAGGAAAAAAAACTAAAAAAATTATTTAAATATTAAAGGAGCGCTGTCAGCACAATCTCTTCAACACATTTTTTATACTTATTAAAATTTATTAAAAATTCTAAAATCATGAACGAAGGTTGTTAAATAATAAATATGACCTATCAATTTTTTTAATAAATTTTAACCAATAATAAATAATATATTAAAAAACAGACTATTAACATTTTTCTTAATCATTCTTTATTCAAAATTTAAAATAAAAAATATGTCTGTTTGCTCTTTTTTAATTGTCAATTTTGAAAAAAAAAATTATTTAGATTTAAATCCACTTTTGGTCCATATAATTTTTTGAATATACAATTTTAGTTCTTATAAAAATTTAATTATATATTTAGTCTTTAATATTTTTAAAATTGAGTAATTTAATTCATGGTTAGTTTATCATCCAAAATTAAATATAAATATTAATATGATTATGATTGATAACATGTGTAACTAATTTATTTAGATAAAAAATTAATAAAATAAAAAATAAAATTTTCTTCAATACATTTTTAAAATTATTTATATAATTATATTTTCAACTTTTAAAATATAATAAAGAAATTTTTATTTTTATTTTTAATATTATTAATTTTTTTATTTAAATAAATTAGTCACACATGTTATCTATCATAACCATCTTAACATTCTCTATCTAATTCTAAATAAAAACTAAACTAAAATTACTCTTTAAAAATATTAAGAACCACAATTAAATTATAGGAATCAAAATTGCACGTTCACCGTAACCAAAAATAAATTTAAGTCATCTATTTATCTATCTATCATTTTCAAAGTTAAGTTTAAGATAATACTAATTATTATTTTGTCACTTATACTCTTATTTTTTGCCTAATTTTTAATTAGTTTATACATATGCATTTATTGTAAAGTAAAAATGACAAATGATAAAATACAAAATTTCACAATTACTTTATTAGGGTAAAAAAATTTATTACTCCCTCAATCATTTTTTAATTGTCAGGTTTTTGAAAAAAAAATATTTATCATTTTTAAAGTTTAAAATAACATTAACTGCTCTCTTATTAATTATACTTTTATTTTTTGTTTAACTTTTAATTAATTTATACATATAAAAGAATTATTGTATCTTATGATTTCAATATAAAAATTTTGAAAAACAGATAAAAAGATTGAAAGTAGTACATTTCTTAAATTTTTATATAAATTCTAAAAGGCATAAAAAAAAGCAGGCAATACCAGATGATAAATTAATATATCAATGATTTCTTTCTGGAATTCCTTAGTCAGTGGTGGTGAATTTCTCATGTTGATATACAGACATTATACAATGATGATGAAGGGTTTTTTTTTTTTTTCGGATACTAAATGATAACGAAGATATTAAATAAGAATAATGGAGGGTTTATAATTTCTATCATTGACATGAAAAACGATCCCACTTGGAATCTTTAGTCAATATATATCATTATCTACTTGATGGGTGAGGCGAATAATTGTTACAAAAAAGTGTAAGTCTCCAATTTCAAATTGGAATATTGAAGACTCTGCCATAGTGGCTTGGTTGGTAGTACATATATTGGCAAAAATGATTTTGGAAGCTTTCCAAAAGGGACCCAGGTTTGGCACGAACTTACATGGCCATTAGCAAGGGAGCACTTCACACGGCAAAAATCTTTACTTTTTGTAACCTACTTTATATATAGTGTTAACAAAGGACAAGAAAATGAAGAATTTATCCAATAATACACCGAGTGACGCGACCAACCCATGATACTAACCGACACGAAACATATTTTAGTTGAAGACTCAAGTTCAAGTTCTTCTTCTTCTTCTTCATTGATTCCAAATGATAAAAAAAAAAAAAAAAAAGGATGATTGGTCTCACTGATTAATTACCTAGGACGTTTAATTGAGTTGGAGTTGCGGATCATCCACGTATATTGGGAAATGTAAAATATTGTAGAATGAATGTTGCAAACTAGCAAACTAGTGTAACTAGTAAGTTAGTTTGATGAATGGTGAGATAATTACTAAAGTAGTGTTATGATAGTAGTGTGCTAGTGTTTATTATCTAAAATCTCTATTGCAATGATAATTGATATGCAGCTTCCAAAGATTAGAATAATTAGTGTTATTTATCAAGCTGCATATCAATTAGTGTTATTTATACAAACTGCACGAGTTCGCTCAATTTAGTAAAAGTTTTTGTCTTTTAATTTTCTCACTTACTAATCCTGATTAATTAATAACAAAAAATAAAAAAATTACTCCATATATTCTTCAAAATAAATAAACTGAATAAAGGATGGAAATTTCTTCAAATTATATATTCTTCTTTGCTTTATTTTTTATCAGTCACTCTCACATTCATGGCTTAACTACCTACTAAAAAGGAGAGAATTTACCTGGGAAATTGGTGTGAAAGCTATGTGGGACGGATGTTGATGAATACTATTTATCATGTCACTCTTAGGCTTTAGGCCTTTTTTTTTCATAAGTGGCTTTAGGCTTTAGACTTTTCGAAAAATGTTGATTGCTTACTTTAATTTTAGATAGTATAAGTAGAAAGAAGAGGAAAGTAAAAAGATATGATAGAAAATAAAAAGAAATAAAAAAAATAAAAGGAGAGTAAGATAGAAGAAAATTTTATGTATGATATAATAACTCTTTTTCTTTTCAACTTTAATCTTGAATTATTGTTTTTTATATAATAATGTTGAATTTTAGATTTTAGTTTTATTGTTTTTTATTGATTTACTTTTATTCTATTAACTAACTCTGTGTAGTGTATAATGATGTACGATATACTAATGTTTCTTATGTACGAGCTACCAATCTCGTCACGTAAGCCATCAACAAAAAATGCCGTTTTTTTTTCTGTGAACAACCTCGCACTGAACTTCCATAAAAAGAGGAAAATGTTGGTACATATCCCATCTTGGAGTGTAAGGATGAGAAAGAACGAGATGTAAAAAAAATTATAAACATCATAAGAGATATGATGAAAAAAATAAAGAGATAAAAATAAAATTAAAAAATAAGTAAAAAGAAGAAAATAAGTGTATAAATACAGTTAGTCAAAAACGTAATACCAGTGAATAACTACTTTTTTTAGCATAGAAAGATGAAAGATAAAAAGAGAGTATAAAGGGAGATTTTTTTTTTTTATATAACTAACGAAATGTAACAAAATAAAAAAGGGATAGAAAAGAGATAAAAAGATATTGAGTACATGAATATTGTTGTTGCAGGAAGAAAATACTAGTATTACTTAATGATGCAATGAATCTTATGTAATATTTCAATTAGGTTAAACTATTTATTTAGCGTACATATTGTTTCTATTTTAAGTTTTAAGTTTAAATTTTTACTAAAAAAATTAGTCTCTATTTAGTACATAATCTTTTGTAGCACTTAATTTATTACTGACAAACAATTTCATAAGCTATTTTTGGTGTTAACAATGACTAAAAGTTAGCTTTTTTTAAGTAAGTGTGAAATATAGAACTTACAATTTTTTCATACAGAAACCAATACTTAAAATAGGGATGATAATTTAGTGCATGTTGGAATAACTGATGCACTTTCCCCAAAGTTTATGTTTAAAACGAAAAAATAGTACTACAAAAATACCTTCAACATGTTTATAACGTATATCCAAATATGTTCTTAACCTTTCAATTATGTTCATTCCAGTTGGGTTTCTGATACGAATAAAATCATGGTATTCTATATATATAGTTTAACTTCATAGGATTTCTTCTAACAAGATATAAATTCAAACATGCTACAGTGTTATTCGATTATCAGAACACAAAACATACGCACAAACAAGCTTAGCATATATATCAGAGACAAGACGATGCAAAAGACAAAAACAAAATGAAGAATATACTGCTTTTTATTTGGAAAGACAATTGATCTCCAACACGTTTTAAAGTTTTAAGGCCATGAAATATATAGAGAAACAAACATGTTTTTTTTTTTTTACTTGTATAAGTAATATTACTGATAATTAGAGACTTTTTGTAATATAAATATCATTAAACTGATAATTTTGGTAAATGATCAGATTGAATATCTTACAATATTCTTAAGTACCTAACAATTATGCAGCAAGTTGTTGGCAGAGAAAGAAACATGTATAAGCATGTGTTAGAAATGGAGAAACCTGATTTTGAAATGGCTTGAAAAAGGTGGAAAAGAGATTCAGCATCCCAGAATGCACCATCACAGGCTTATCATCTTCCTCGTTGCGACGCGCCGAGAACAATGGCACATCCCCGATGCTGTCCAATTGCACCAACTTTCTCCAGCTAGAGTCCGACGCTGCCGTCATTTCCACGCCGGGAAAAGCTACGTACACCACGCCGCCACGTTGCTCCGTCACGAAACTCCGAGGCGCGGTGACTGCCACAGTGGTGCACAGCCTCCATGACTCCGATAACAGCGGCGTCGACGCCAGGAACGTTGCCAGCATGTCGCTGGTCTCGAATCTGACATATATCATTCGAAATTATGTTTTTTCTTCCAAAGTTTTCGAGTTATTATTGACTTTGAAGTCCAGAGTTTTTTTTTTTTTTTTAATTGTTTGCGAATTCATTACTCAAGTGCTGGTGAGTGGTGAGGAGAGTGAGTACTTACGGTAAAGCTTCGTCGGCAACCATGGAAGAGTGATATTCTTCCTTTTTTCTTCTGTTCAAGTCTTGTGTGGAAAATAATGTTTGAACCAATAGAGACTTTATGTAAAAATGCGAGTGGGATAAGCTTTTTGAATGGAATGATACCCTTCTTATACAAAATTTTTATAATAATTTATATGACGAAATTACAACTTTAGTCTCTAAAATTCGAAGACAGTGTCATATTTATCCTTAAAAATAAGAAAATATTAAATAAATCTCTGAAATTTAATTATTTCCTATCATGACAACTTCTTTTAATTTAAGAGATTAAAATAATTATTTTTTCTAATTTATACACAATTATTTTTCTTCTTTCTTTTCATACATCACATCATTCCTTTTATAAGTTATTTGTATTTATTTTCTTTTTATTTATATTTTTATATTTAAATATAATTTTCGTATTTAATAAATAGGTTCTTTTTAGTTTTAGTTTTTTTATATTTTTGTTTAAAGGCTTTTTTATTTTATTTTAATTATTATTATCAAATAATAATATTAAATAATATCATAACAATATTTTAACAGTTAAGTGACTAATCGTATCATTAAATAGTCTGATAAAATAATTATGTATAATTTTTTTATAAATTATATTTTTAAATTTTTATTTATTTAAAACAGTTAATGATTTTAAAATAAAAAATAAGAAGTTTAAAAATACAGTTTGACAAAAAAAATTACATGTATTTCTTGTCAAGTTTGACAATGTGACAAGTTACTAGTGAATATCATTATTATGTCATTATTTAATAGACAATAAAAATAAAAAAAATTACTTGACTAAAAATAATTTTAAAAAAAAATTAAAGGATCAAAATAAAAAATAATATTTATTAAAGACTAAAAAAGATTTATCTTGTTTTAAGAAGATGAGTAACATTCCTAAACGAGTAAAATTTCAAAGTATAGTGGTCTCCATCAAATGCAAAATCTTGTCTCACATCATATTACATCATTAAAATTATTTTTCTATTTTTCTTATCATTAAATTAAACATTTAAATTATTGCAGATGAGATTTAGGACTAATATACACCATTATTAGAAACCAAAAGTCACTATCATTAGAATTAATGCACAAGTGAGCATGATATTTAGAGAAAGATAGAAAATAATTTTATAACACATGTTTTTCCACATGCACCAAATATCACCAAAAAACCTTTAACTTCAACTCTAAAAGTCTTGTCAAAACCAATTTTCCTAATGACTTGACCAATCCTATCACCACTAACATGTAGCTCCAACAACGCAACAAAATTAAATTTATGAAATTGAAAAATATTCTTCATAAGATTTATAAAATCCTTTTACCTATAGCATAACAATTCTAAGTTAGAATCTTCATAAAAAAAACATAAGGGATGAAGGTTGGACCATATTTTGCTAGAGGATAAGTTGCATATTTAATGACCATACTAGAATCAAACGAGTTATCCATAGCAGTAGATAAAATTGGCTTTAACATGTAAGCACTTTTTAGTCCATTGTTAGGTGGATTAAGCATATCACAAGATTGCATAGGCACATAATCATTATCTAAAAGACCTAGATCTAAAAGAGAAACATTGGTTTACTAGAGGAAATTGGAAGCGGAGGATTGGTGGGATTAAAAGGTAAGAGGCTAAGAAGAATGGATTAGATGTGACTCAAATTTTTGAATGATGGTTTTTTTGTTTGGTTTAGGGGACAAAGTAGAAGCTTGGACTATAGGATCTGAATAAACATAGGAAGTCGATGTTGAGTTAGGGATTTTAGGCAAGTGAACTATTATGGCTTATCAAGTCTATTGGCTTAGATTAGAACAAGGTTGGGATTAGATATGGGTTTTAAAGGTATTGTATTGTTTGTAATTAGTTTATCCTTTTGATCCAAAACATCAAAATGAGATCCAAAGTGTTCAACAAAAGCACTAGACTTTCTTCCCTCAACATCAGTTGTATCTTGTTTACCTTGGTTGGTCATCTTTTTTGGTTGTTTCTTCACAACCATTCACAGTCCAAAAACATATTTGTGTTGGGAAAGTTGCCTTATTCGAGTTTCAAATATGACCAATGTGATATTGGGTCAACAACCCTAGTGTCTACTATCACCCCCTATTCTTGAGACTCCTCCGCCTTCTCCTTATTATCAACATCAGCACTTACCTTTTTCGAGCACTAATGTTCTATGTGGCCATATTTCCCACAATGGAAGCAAATCATATGCAATCCTTTATACTTCAACTTAAATCCTTTGCCAAGCATTGTAAATACAGGCACTAGCTCCTGATTAAGGTTGATTTCAACCTAAAAACAAGCAAACTTACCTCTACTTTGGAATGAGGTGTGTTCGTCGACTTGCAATAGTGTCCATATCTAGTCTCCAACCTCTATAAGAAATTCCCTATTAAAAAGTTAGACAAGCATAAGAAGAATTCTTACTCAAGCCACAACCTTAGTTACTATGCAATCCAAAGGATTAAAGAACAATTTCCATCGTTGGATTGCTAGATATTGGTTGAAAATCAACCACAACCACCTCCAATAGCACAAAAACATAATCCTCTTCACATGTGAATCTTACAAGAAACCAGTTACCAAGAATATTTAGAGTATGGGCCTAACCACTCTAACCCCACATCTTTTGAAGTTGTACTACTAAAAACTTCAAATCCATTTTTTTTCCAAGTAGCTTAACCATAAAGGCATACTTCCAAGGTTAGCACCAACAATCATAGATTTCTACATCAACAATAATATTGGGGCATGAATTGAAAGGTTTGAGTTTCTCATCCTTTTTAAAATCAAGGTCTAAATAATCACTCATCTCCTAAAAAATAACACTAATAATCATTCTTGGGTTTGTGGATAGGTCAATATTTGGATTCCCTATAACAACCTTTGTACCCTTAAGTTTATCCTTATATGGTATAGGGTTAGGATTTTGCACAAGGCCATTTAAAAGAAAGAATTTTTTTTATCTTTTTGTCACTTAATTTTCTCATTCCTTCTTTCTTTAAGATTTTCTTTTCTATGTAAATAGGATTTTCACCTCAAAATTTTCCTTTTTATTTTCTTTGTTCTCTCTCATGCTAGCAAAGATATTTCATTTTTTTTTAATTTAATAGTTCTAACAAATAATTCATCTTTTATTTTAAAATTGAAAGAAAATAAAAGATAAAGATATAAGAAAATTATTTTTCATTTTCATTCTTTATTTTTTAATTTAATAATTTTAATAAATAATTCATTTTTTATCATTAGATTAAAAAAATAAAAGATAAAAATAAAAAATAATTTTCTTAAAATTATTATTAAAATAACTTGATTAATCCTTTTATTTATATATTTTGCTCTCATAGCTTAAAATTTCTGGGTCCCTCGATGTATATATGTGTGGGAGATTAAGGATTTAAGGTACCATTAATTATCACACGGTGATTGAAGCTGGATTCCAAACCACGTCTAAAATTGCTGTGGGGACAACGTACCACTACTGTTGGGGCTGCTCTCTACGGTAGGATTTTTCTTTTATATAAGATAAGAAGAGCACATGCACCACTAAAACTTAATGGAGCTCCTTTCTCTTACATAAGATATCAAGATACTACTAACATAGTATGTCATTGGTATATAATTATATTTCATAGATATGTTACAAGTTTAATTTTGAAGTTTGTATTGTTAAAAGAAACTAATCTTTTAAATAGATTTTAATATCTCAAAAAATTAATTTTTAATTTTGGATTTCGAATAATTGGTTCATCCAAAGATTAATCATTCATAAGTGTTTCTTCGTTGATGCATGCACACATTTAATTTTAATTTCCTTCCTGTTAATTGGTTAACTAATGAGTTTATGAAACATATAAAATATTCAACATTTCTTTTGTAAAAATACAAAATACTCAATTTTAATTAATTTTTTTTTCTGATTTCATATTATTCCAACATTTACAACTCAAGAAAATGCTATTTGAATCATTGTTCAAGTATCACTCTATCAAGAAAATATTATTTTAATGTATATTTTTTTCAAAGTTTCTCTGATAATGTTTTTATTATTCGCTTGATCACTAATAATAACAACGTTCCAAAAATATGATGTAATAATCTAAAATTGAGTAATAATATAATTTTTTTTTACCATGTTATCAATCAATTAACATGAAATTATTTTAATTTAATTAATAATTTTAAATTCAAATTTTAAATATGTAAGTATGTTAAAATATTTTAAGGAGTTTTTATGACAATATATAGATCTACGCAATGTAGAGTATCTATGACCAGTAAAAATAGATAACTTTTGGAATGAATAAAAATTATGAATTGGTCGTAAGAAATAAAATGTTTCAATAATTGATTATAAATATAACTAATTATATGGCATAAATTTTATGTTTAGATATTTTAGATGAGAGATGATTTTAAAATAATGTTTTTATTATCTAAATGAATTGATTTATTTTATAATAAAATTATAAAAAATAATAGGAATTTATTTGCTAT
>JAMLFT010000535.1:0-40525 GCA_026544285.1 Pachyrhizus erosus
TTAATATATAAATAAAATTGAAAGCATATGTTTTTGCAGTAAAATGTTCTTATACTGTAACCAATTAAAAAATTATTTAATATAATTTTAAAATTATATATAATTATTCATTATTAATCATAATATAAAAACATTTTATACTGTTATTATATATCATATTTTCTCATATAAACATATAAACATATCAACATGTCATCACTTAAAACGAAAAGATTGACAGTGAAATAGTTAGATTCCATTGATGGATACACTCTATAACTCGGAGGTTTACCTTGTGGTGAACTTATCTATTTTACATCTCAGATATATTCTCTAAAATAATCAATTTTTCCTTATCATCAATTTATGTTATGAAAAAAATAGTATGATATAATAACGTGAAAATAATTTTTGAAAACAATTTATTTTATTAATATATTGTATAATAAAATAAATAAGACAAGTGATGTATACACTTGATATAATGTTATATAAAAGGATAAATATATATAAATTAAAAAAATTGAACGTGTTTACAGAGTTAGGGTGTAGGAAAATCAAAATTCATCACTGTTTGGTGGTGACAGAAAAGAGACTAGGAAACTTGTTCCTAAAGGTTAATAATGCACTCTCCACGCAAAACATCATCCAATTATTCCAATAATTATATGGTAGCAATTTCCTCCCAAAGATTCCAACCACCTAACACGTAGTAGCGTACACTGGGGAGTCAAAGTCAGAAGTCAACACAGGTTACGAAAAACAACACTGAAATCCGAAACAAACTCATAATTTCCTCACTCTCTCTCGTTCCCTTCCCTCCATCTCGGAAACACGTTATATAAAAACCCCTCTTCTCCCCTTAAAACAAATCAAAACACATAAACACACTTACAAAATCATAGTTAGACACTTACACTAATACATTTTTTTTCTAATATGGGAGCAAGCTCGGGTATAGTACTTGAGATCACAGTTATATCATGCGAAAACCTTCGCGTGACGGAGGATCCATACGTCGTCGTTAGGTCTGAGTCGCTAAACTGCTGCACCACGAAGATGACGAAAGATAGTGGGGGCAATAAAACGAGTTTATTTTCGTGGAACGAGAAGTTGATGCTGAACGTGCCGGAACATGCAAGGTCCATCACGTTCGAGGTCCAATGCAACAGGTTCAAGGGTTTTCGACCCGTTGGGGTGGCTAGAATTGCTGTGTCGGATTTTCTCGGCGCCGTGTCGGAAAATTGCATGCACTTGTTGAGTTACTGGTTGAAGGACTGGGAAGGGAAAGACAGCGGGGTCATTCATTTCGCAGTGAGGGTGGCCTCGCCGGTGAAGGGAATGGTGGTGAGTAAGGATTCCGGTGATGGGTTCGTGGCAATCAACGTCGGTGACAACGAGTGTAACGAAGTTGCTGTTGGTGTTCCGTTTTGATGAAACTACTATAACGTTATTTGAAGATATGTGTTGTTTTTGTTGTATATTGGTCAAGGGGAGTGTGGAAACTCGAATGTCAATTTTAATTCACTTCTATATAAATTGCGACAACATTTATTATTTGATGGAATTATTGTCTTGTTCGTCAACCTCCATGTATTTTAGTAAAAGAAAGTGTGAAAATAAAAACTAACCTCCATCTTTATATAAGATTTATTTTTTGGATAAGTAAAAAAAATTAAGTGACTAAATGATACCACAAGAAATATTTATTCAACAAGAAATTAAAAAAAAATGAAATTAAAAGAATGTAACATTTAATAACCTTCGACTTCTTTTTTCAAAAACCAGATAGTGAATATCTATCTAACTCTGACATACGATACCCATTTTCAAGATAAGTGATACAGTGAATCATTTTTATGTGTGGTACATCTTTTTATACGTATTTTTATTATTTCCTTTAAAATATAAATTTTCCATAAGACCTTTCATTTAAAAGCATGAAACCTAAAACTCCAATTTAAAATATTGATTCTTGGAGTGCCAGATCTGTCATTGTCAGTACTTAAAACGTGTTCTCAATTATAACGTCACATCACAGATCTGCTCTATGCTACCTATTTCCACTCACTAGTTACTCGGTTTCATTCTTCTAAACTAGTGTGAATCCTCGAGATATCGATTCTTATAAAAGTTATAAAATTGAGTATTGTGTTAAAAAAAATAGTGATTTTGTAAGTTCTGATTTTATGATTTATTTTTCAAAAACTAAAAATATGTAATTTTTATTCAATTTAGTTTATGGTTAGAGAAATCAAAGAAAAAAATGTTTAATTCATAGAAGTTTATGATTTCCCCAATAATAGGATGACGAAGCCATTGTCATGTTAAAGATTAGTTACGATAAAATAATTAAGGTGATGAATTTTGTGAGTCCAACGTTACAAATTAGAAATGTCTTATTAAAATATAATAAATTTACAATTACTATAATTAGAAGTCAAAAGGGTTGTGAATGATCTATATGGTTTTTCCTTTTGTACATGTCTTCATAGAATGGGAGATGTTTTGTATTGTGTAGCCAACAACGAAGCTATGGTGAACATTACAATGACAAGGTGTAAATGAAGAATAAGGTGTAAAGGTGTAAGTTGAATAACATGTAAAATAATTAGAATAAATTATAATAATATCTCATGTATTTTATTTAAATTTTAAGAGATATTTTTTCGTATGAAAACATATATTTATATTATAATAAAACAATTACATTCGTATTTCTTATATTTTATACGTGTTACACATGTGTTTTTTATATTTTTCAAATATTATATACAATATTTTTTTCTTATTTTATATTTGAATTGTCAAACTTTTTCTCTTTTATTTTTATCTCTTGTATAAACTTTAATAATTTTTAATTATTTTGACATTGTAACATCAAGGAACATTATTTTGCTAAAAGTATCTATTTTTCTTTATATTTCACCTTCTCTAAATGCATCACAAGATCTATTCACTTCTCAAATCCTCACCAAATTCAATCACATGCTTACAATTTCACGTTCCACACCTAAACTCTTGGTAAAGACATCTTTTACTATCGTAACTATCACCACCATTGTGACTCCCACTATGGGACCATTCCTTTCATAGTTTCCCTCAAACGAGTTGCATAAAGATTGAAAAATATGACGATAGTGACTATTCTAATAAAGAAGATAACATGAGGTGTTACAAGAATAAAAAAAATACTTAATAATCATGTGTTAATCATGTGATTACTAAACTAAACAAAGTTAACACTATTTAGAATACAAGAAATATCACTAGGAACACAAAAATTAGAAAATTTCTTTAAGATTAAAAAAAAGGGAAGGATGTCTTCTAAAAATAAGGATGTCATTATAATTGGCTTAAATAATTATAATTATTAAAATTGATATAAAAAATTTATATAATTAATTTGGACTGTTTAATATTTTATTAATAAATATAATGATTACAATTAAATGGTCCACCGTTAATCACGTAATTAGGTGGTTCACTTAGCCATTGTCCGTTTTCAAAACTATTTTCGTTCCACCTTGTCCAAAACATATAGCCCCTTGTCTCTTCAAGAAGTAAAAAGGATGAAAGAAAATGAAGGAATAAAAGTGTTTTTTTAATATACTTTTACTAAAATTTATTTTGTTTATTTTTTGTTTTAAAGATTTATTCTGATTATTTATCTTTTAAATTTAGGTCAATATTAATTTTATGTAACATTGATTATTTTTAATTTTCAGACACAGTTTTATTTTATTTTTTCTAATTCAAGATGTAAATTTGTTCAATAAATTTCACTTACATAAAAATAATAAATCCAACTATTGTTAAAATAAAAAAAAAGATAAAAGAAAATGATAAAAATTGTGAAAAAAAAGTAAGATATATGAACAATTGAAAAATAATTTTTTATTGAATTTTTTTTACTGTTTACAAATTTTATTTTTATGCAATTTTTATTATGTTTATGTTAAATTTTGTTTAAAAATTAATTGAATTCCATCATGTTTATGTAGATTAATTTAATGAAATATATTTTACATTTTAAATTAATAAAAAAATTAAAATTATGTTTCAAAATAAATAAATAAAAGTTTACTAATTTAAAAGAAAAATATTGATCCAAATTTGAGAGAAAAAAGACTTGAATGAATTGTGGTAAACTTAAAGGTACGGGATCAAAATATTTTAGCCAAAAACAGTGCAATTGGATGCTATATGATCGACAACGATACATAAGAGCTATTCTAACCTTGACTCAGGAAAAATTAGTAGATAGTACGGCCTATATATTATGCGTTCATTATTTTAATCAATTTTTACACGAGAAGTATTTAAGTTTTCTAACTTAGAAAAATGAATTGATAGAATTCCATGAATAGATTAGTTGAAACTAAGATAATCCTATGCTACCAATTAATTTTGACCCGTGAACTCCTGCCACTCCTGTTGAGATGTTACAAGTCACTCCAGTATCAATTTACCATGTGCTTAACATAAATTATTATTATATGCTGTTATTTATGACCCAGCAGTAAAGGGTTATATGAAAATTGTGTATATCTAACTGTTATCCAGTGTCATGATTTAATCTTCACATTCTCTATCAAGTGATCCATGTCTAATTCAGTGGACTGGAAAATAATCTGCATTATTTTCCATCCAAACTGCTCATATGACAGAACACCAAACCACTTATCACAATGTATTGTTTGCTGAACCACAATAAATCAGTACCTCGATTTGAAAGAAATTAGTTTCGCAATAATAATGTTAAGGCAAGATACCCCACAACTTTTGACAATGCATCCACAACTTAGAAAAAAAGACGCATTTAAGGAATATACGGGTGGATGATTTTTTTTTTTTTCTCGATGACAAGGTTATAATGACTCACGTTTGAGGAAGATAATTTGTATGAAGTTATTATAATGGAGAAAAAAAATCATTGTTTTATATATAAAAAAAACTCAAAAAATAAAATGAATTTTATCGTGGTCGGCACCGCCACACCGCCACACCGCCATGCTTATTAGGAACGTTTATTCCCGTTGGCTATTGTCCACAAAGTGGATATATGATCCCTTTGATTATCTCCTTTCTTGCACAATTTTTTATGTAAATACTTTTTTAAGGAAAAAAAAAAACATCGAAGCAACTATAGTGTGCATCAATTTGTATATATATAATTTGTTGTTGGATTTGTGTCCTCCTATATAATGGTTGTACGCATAAAATAATGTAAAATATGTATTATGTAATTTTGCGTACAAGTATGATGATGGGGTGTTTAAAATATTTTTTATCACATTAAATATTTTTTTTTTCTTTATATCTTTCTTTCATTCTCCCCAATTGATCTAAAAATAGAGTATACATTTAACGTTAGTCTTTAAGTAACTTCAATATTTCACTTACATCCAAGTTTTTTGAATTAAAGATTGTTTAATTTCTCACCAACCATAATTTACATATTATATATCAACAGCTTTAATCTATTATCGTCCCACTAATTTACAAGTCATTAAAAATTGTTAAGTATATAACAACATGAAAAAGTATATATAATCAATAAAAACAGTTATTAGTATATTTTTGTTATCAAATAATTACACTGCATTTACACATAATTATTTTTCAGTGTGAGAAAGTAGCATGGAAACTTATCTGCAGCTCCAAGCAGCACGCTTTGGCCACGGTAAACATCATTGTCGGTGTTACTTAATAATTCCTCACAGGAATAGACAACCCATTAAACCAAACAAAGCATTAGCGTATCCGATGGTGCATCCGCGTAGTTGTACAATAGTATCTATGACATTTATATTTAGGTCAAGTTGATTCAAAAGTCAACACACATTTTATAATCCAAAGAAAGCACTGAAACCGCGAACCAATTACGCTCTCTCTCATAATCTTCTTTGGCGTTCCCAACCAGATTGTATAACCGGCTCTCTTCTCCCTTACAACAAACAAATCAAAGTCTCTAAAATAAAATCAAATAAAATATTTATAAATTATATAATAATTTTATATATCATTTTATATTATTATCATAAATAGATTGAATTTTTTGTATCATTTCATGTCTTTTTTATGTAAATTAAAATATGACAAGTAATTAAAAAATATCTCTCTTAATTATTAATTTTTTATGAGTTATATTTATAAATTTTAATTAAATTAATTTTAACTAATTGTGATATATCAAAATGTAATGAACATGATAATAGAGTTATTAAGTTTTTTTTTGTTTAACAACACGAGAACCACAAACTAAATGTCAAATTATAAATAAAACTAAAAAGTATCTTAATAAAAAAAATATATATGTAGGCTTTAATCTAAAATTATGAAAAAATTATGATTATATATTTTTTAAGAGGTGTATTCATTATGTGTGGTAAGAGAAATAGAAAGAGAAAAAAGAAAAAAATGCAAGATGTAATAGAAAATATGATGAGAAAGGAAGAAAAAAATTTATAATAAATAAAATTATATAAAATTATTATTGAAAAATGATATATACATATTGTGTGTATATGTTATATTTTTCTTCTAAAATGACTTTATATATAAATATTTGTATTTCTAATTTTTTTAAAAATAATTAAATGATAGAGAATAAGAATATAAGAGTAAATTGAATAAAAAAATTTATACATCTATTAAAGGTTTGTTTAAAATTATATTATTCATTAAATATAATTAAACATATGTTATCTCACTTTATAAAATAACATAAAAATAAAATACCATTTTTAATCAAATTACATATTTCTTGTTTTATGCATCATACATACGTACCTTTGATTGATTATATATAAGGGTCCATATTAATTATTTTATCTCATATTCCTAAAATGTTAAGATTGACTCATCATAATTGAATATATTAATTCATTGTTACCTATGCATATATGTTATCATGATTTAATTATTCATTAAGTTTTCATATAGAATAATTTTTATATTTTTTTTAGCTTTTGTTATCTACAATTATAGTGACTAATGTATAAGTAAAAGTTAAGGATTTTTTTCATCATTGTTACCCATAAAAATGAGGTCATCGACCTAGAGAGAAACAAATATCACGTTACCTCTACTATTTTTTTGTGTAAAAGGCATGCTTGTAAGGATATTGCTTGAACCTGTTCTCCTTGAAGTATGTATCCCTTGAAGTATGTATTGATACGAGTATTTCATGCCTGCAGTGCTTGCTTCAACCCGTAAAACGCCTTCTTCAATTTTAGCACCTTCTTCTCTTCTCCAATTTTCATGTACTCTGACGATTTTCATGTACTCGAGTGGTTGTTCGATGTAGACTTCTTCTTCAAGCACACCATTCAAGAATGCCGACTTGACATCCATTTAAAATATCAACCATTTGAATTGAGCCACTTGGGAAATGAGCAATCGGATTGTCTCCATTCTTACAACGGGAGCAAACACCTCGTCATAGTTGATTCCCGCCTTTTGTTTGTATCCCTTCTCAACAAGTCGCGCCTTGTACCGCTTTATCTCGCCTTGAGCATTAATCTTTTTCTTGAATGCCTACTTGACACCAATGGATTGTTGTGGTCAATCACTGTAATCTTCTCATCTATGGCAATTTGCCACTTCTTGCCTCGCACCGCCTCTTCAAATATAATATTTTCAACATCTGCCAAAAGACATACAAGATGTACCTCATTTGTTAAATCATACAAATCTTGCAAACTTCACATGTTGGGTTGTTGTGGTTCATCTTCATCATCGGTAGTTTCAGAATTGGTTGGTATACTTGTTGGTGCAGCAACTGATGATTATCCAGCCTCTGTCGAATTGTTCCAATCCCACTCGTTTGCTTCATTCGTTTCGTCTTCCAAGGCTAGGTTGATTGTTTCTTCCACCTTATATCAGCTCTGACAATCTTTTGCAAAATGTCACACTTTACTACAATTGTAACATTTGTCGGAGTTGCAATCCTTCGTACAGTGACCATATTTGTGACATTTGTAGCACTCGATGTTGGAATAATTTGATCGGCCGCCTCTTCCTCAACCACGTCCTCTTCCACGCCAATTTGGTTGGCTCGACTATCCCTTCTCTTTATAGTACTTTTCATGACTGTTGCCTTGACCACTGCGACCATTTCCACGACTTCCACAGCCACAACCTCTACCTAGAAAATTTTGAGAATAGTGTACCTTTTCATCTTTGATTGACGCCTTGGTTTGAAGTGCTTGCTCGAGTGTTCTTCTTACGTTGCTCGTGTGCCTCCTTTATCACACACGCAACATTCTCAAAATTGTCAATTAATGATCTCAAAATCTTCTCCACAATTAGTGTATCGGTTAACGTTTCACCGTTTCAGTTGAGCTGATTCACCACGATCTGTACACGCGTGATGCAGTCAGATACACTTTCTGACTCCTTCATCTTCATGGTCTTCAACTCGCCACAAAGAGTTTGGAGACGCACATACTTGACTCGGTCGGCTCCTTTGAACACTTTTTCTAAAATGTCTCACGCTTCTTTTGAAGCAGTTGCACTGACAATCTTCTCAAAGCCCGATTCGTCAACAGTTCGAAACAACATGTATAGTGTCGCTTATCCTTTGATCGCGTCTCTTTCAACGCCTCGAATCCTTCTTCGATCACCTCCCATGCATCTTGAGAATTGAGAAGAGCTTTCATTTAATTCATTTAAATGCTTTAGTTCTCGTAGTTCGCCTTTGTCTCTGATGCCAAATTGTAACACTATTAGGGAGATAGAGGGTAAAGAGAAATACTCTAATTAACAAACTCTTGTATTTTTTCTTAAAATCTTTTTTGTTTCTCTACTTTTATAATAGAAAGAAAAACCTATTTATAGGCATTAACATGTTTTTCAAAAACTAAAAATAATAAAACCTAATTATAACCATAAAACAACTTATTTATTGACATTAACATGCTTTTCAAAAACTGAAAATAATAAAACCTAATTATAACCATAAAACAACCTATTTATGGACATTAACATGTTTTTCAAAAACTGAAAATAATAAAACCTAATTATAACCATAAAATAACCTATTTATGGATATTAACATGTTTTTCAAAACTAAAAATAATAAAACTTACTAATTAGCATTTAATGTTTATTCAACAGTTGGCTTATCTACATACAACTTTACAAAATGTAACTTTGCAATGGACCGAATCACATTTTGATCAACTATCAAATGTAACTTTGCAGCCGTACACTTTTTACATGATTTATGAAGTGTGATTTTTGTTTTGGCCATTTTTTACTCCACAAATTGAAAACTAATTTGATAATGTGAAAAGCCATGCATAATTAAATTGTTCAATAAATTTAATTTAATTTAATTTAATATGCTGCTGTCTATCAATTTAATTAAAGGCAGAAGATATATTAATTTGGATTTGAACAATCCTATACTAGGTGATTTGGACGATCTTTAATCTTACTTTGCTGGGTGCATCATATCCATTCTTCTTTAAACATTTTGGAAGTGTGTAGCACGTCCAAAGGTTTGAACTCTTTCTTGTCAGCTTTTGTTGCGTCCCATTTAAATTTAATCATTTTTTGAGAAATATCATTTCAAGCCATCAATAATAATTGATGTGTGGTATTTGAGCTAGAGCATACTCAACATTTAATTTGTTTTTCAGTTGTTAAGTGTCTTACGAGGTATGGTAACATTTCTATCATTGGCTTGGTATTTCTATTGTCCTGTATACTGATTCTAAAATGCATTGCCTTAACATATTGACCTTGTAATAAAGGGGAGAAATCTAAAGTTGGCTTGTCAATGTTTGTGGCATTCAGTGGCATGGACTATTATTTGGCTATATAAAAATTTCTTTTAAATGTAGAGCATGGGTTTCAGCCAATTCTAAAGTGGTATTCTCCTCTTTTTTGCGTTGGTGACATCATAATCATATGTACTCTCTCGAGTCACAGGAATGAAGATTGCTTTATGCATTGCTATCAGGTTAAAACCCTTATACTCAGCTTCACACATTTTTGTTTATATAAAAAACAAATCAATATTTTTAATGCCAAGATTTTTTATGAGGTTTCTTAATTCCAAGTTTGGTCGATGGTCTCCACCTGAAAGTTTCTCTGCAAGTTACGAGTAATTTTCACCCATGTATTTCAATTTAGCTTGGCATATGAGAAATTGACTGGTTGAATAAAGAATTTCTTCTTATACTCCCAACTTTAAAGACCATAACAGGGTATTAATTAAAAAACAAAAATATTGTTACCTTCAGGAAATTTAATGATTTTAGGGTTATTTTTTTGTTTCTTTTTTAATGAGGACTTGGACTATAAAGGAAGTTTCTATGAAGTGGCAATTGAATTCTTTGATAAATTATTTAGGGGCCAACCAATGCCTAATGGTTTGGTAACATGCACATCATCCTCATTCACACAGCATTCAATTTGTGTTGAGTAAATGACACAGTGCGGATCAGTGAAATTGTCCAAAACGTAAATTGAGGGCTAATGACCTAATTGATTGGCTGCTAGTATATTTTCTTCTGTGATTTGCAGCTTCCTTTTGTAATTACATCGTTCATCGTGTTTAACTAATTACGCGTACTTTCTTTTCTGTTAAGAAAATCAGTAATTCCATAGCATCATACAGAAAACTGAGCAATTCCGTAGATTGGATGGTTATTTTAGTTTTTATTTGTATCTTTCATGAATAACAGTTGATTATTTAGTTAGCAAGCAGATAATATTTTATAAACTAAAATAAGAATAGAGTCCCAAACCAATACATTAATTTTAATGGAAAATTTTTCATGAAGAGCAACATTATTAAATAAAAAACCAAATATACAATTAGTTGAAAAATCTTGTTCAAAGTTTAAAATATTAAGTCTCTTGATAAATTATAACTTGGTCTAAACTATAAATTTCAAGTTAAAATAATCCCAACTTTATTGAAGGGTAGAATAAGAAAAGTAATACAAATTTAGAATGTTCGCAGTTCATTTGAGTTTAATTGGAGACTAGGCACGGAAACTGAAAATTGTACCGAGCTAAAATAAATGCAACTTTTTCAGTTTAAGAATTTGTTTATTATTTTACTTTTTTTCAATCAATTTAGCAATTCAGGTCAACTCTTAAACTCCATCCACTATATTTTGATTAAAATAATAATTTAATATTTGAATTTTTAATATTACAAAGTAAATTTGTACAAATATATATAGCTTATTATTATTTTTGTCCATCATAATTTTCCTTTTATATATATATATATATATATATATATATTACCCTCGCTACTAATCTATAAGTCATTAAAAATGAGTAAATAAATTCATGTAATGGTATAAAGAATTTTTATAGTATCATTTTTAATTATTTTTAATAAATTTGTTTATTTTTACAATTATTATTTTAAAAATTATAGTTATCATAATTTTTAATTGATCAACAATATAATTTCTTTTACATAATAATACATAAAAATTAAACTCTTAAAAAATTGTGTATCATATAATAAATAATAACATGAAATAACATTTATTATTAATAGAAATTTATGATTAAAATAAAATTTTATTTCTTCTATTTATTTTCAATCTACAATTTTAATCTATTTATTTAAAAATAAAAATATTTAAATCTTTTAATTTTTTTAAAATCAACAATTGTAGTCCAACTTTATAAATCAATGCATTTAACTGTTAAGTTTTTTATATTCAACATGACTCAACTAATGAGTAAATATAGCCTTTATTATTCTTAATTTATTATTATTATTATTATATGGTTGATACAAAATATTCAACCACTTTATAGATCAGAAATTTGATTAATCAATTTTAATGAATCTCTTTTTTTAATTATATTTATTTTCATTCATAATATTTTTATTTAAGAAAAACGAGTTTACGACTATTCAAATCAACAATTTATTGATTATTATTTTTAATCTATATATTAATATCTAGATAACTTAATTTAATAAATATTTAATTAAAAAAGTTAAAAAGCGGACAATCAACACATTAAATTAGGAGGTTGGACTAAAACAACATTTTAAAAATTTGAGAGCCTAAATAGTTTTATTTTTAAATAAAAAATAAAAAATACGAATTTAAAAAAAAAATAGAGAATTAAGAATATATTTTTTTTTTCTCAAAATTTAATTTTCCGAATACTATGGGTTATCAATTACTAGTAACTAGTAGTATATACCTTCATTACCATTCCCTAGCGCAAGGAACATACTTCTGAGTAATCTCCAACCGCGTTTCCATAAAAGTTGTAATATAAACCAAACAGCGCATTCGCGTACGGAAGAAGTTCAATTCAAAATTCAAAGTCCAAAGTCCAAAGTCAACATACATTTCAAAAAACACTGAAACAACAAACCAATTTCGCTCATTCTTTCATTCCCTCCTTCGCACTCCTTTCCAAAATCCAAACCGTTTCTATATATAAGCATAATAACCTTCTCTTATGCTTTACAAAAACCCAACACCAAACAAATCAAATATACATTACTTCATTTTCTTACTGTCTTCTTTCCAAAGTTCAAATCTTAAACATAAACATGGGAGTAAGCTCACGTACGCTAGAAATCACCGTTATCTCCGGCGAAAACCTTCGCGTAACGGAGGACTTATACGTCGTCGTTCGGACCGAGTCCTTAAACTGCTGCACTACGAAAACCGCCCAAGACGATGGTAACAAATTTTTCTCATGGAACGACAAGTTCCTATTGGACGTGCCAATGCATGCAAGGTCCATCACCTTCGAGGTACAAAGCAACAGGTTCAAGGGCTCTCGGCCACTCGGAGTGGCCAGAATCGCGATTTCCGATTTCCTCCGCGGCGCCGTACCGGATAATCGTTTGCAAGTGATGAGTTACGGGCTGAGAGATTGGCAAGGGAAGCGAAACGGAGTCATTCACTTCGCCGTCAGGGTGGCGGCGCCGTCCACGGAGGAATGTTTGAATCTGAAGACTGCCGTGGAACCCATCGTGGCGAGAAAGGGTTGCGGTGATCGAACCAATGTCGGTGACCATAACTCCAAGGAAGTTGTTCTTGGTGTTCCGATTTGGTGGAACTACCCCAACATTATTTAGAGAGTAATTATTTAATTTACATTATTTATTGAATTTATCTTTATTTTGTATAACGGTCAAGGAGCTTAGAAGGTCAAATTTTATTCAATTATAGATATTGTGAGAAAGATTCAAACAGTTTCCTTTAAATATCAATATAGATTAATTTTTATACATGTTATATGTAAAAAAAAATTATTTTTTTAAGTTTTTCTTCCCTCCTTACGTATGTTTATGCAAAGACGCGTGTTCAACATGTGCATGTATGTATTGACATTTTTCACGGTTAAAAGTTGTTAATAGTAGCGTAAGATCTGGCTGCTTCTTCATTATTTTAAATTTTCGAAGCAAAATAGATTGAGGCTCCACGTGGTGGTAACGTGTCAGTTAATTTGAAAGAGTATAAACGAGCGAGAATCTTTATTGTTTAGTAAAACAAAAGACAGAGAATCCTTAATTAAAAGTAGGCTAAAGTTAGAAAACTTGTTGGCAGAAGTATGAAGAAAGCGCGTGAATGGCGAGACCGACTAAAATTTGTATGACCTTTGACCAGGTGTATTTTTTAGACACGCACATACTTAACTACTTATATTTTGACTTGTTAAACAAGGGTTCTACATGCTTCTCCTTCACATTTATTTTTAAGGAAAAAAATTATGATTCTAGTCTTTTAATTTTTTATAATTTTTATTTTTAATTTTTAATTTATATTTAATAGTCTAAAAAATAATTAAAAATCAAAATCAATTAAACATTAATTTAAAAATAAAATTAGTAGTTTTTGTAAGGTTTGAATACTACATTAATATAGATCCTTTTTAATTAGTAGTTTTATGTCTAAAAGTGGTTTTATTTTGCATTAATTATATTATTAGAACAAAATTAACCTTTAAACACTACAACAAAATCTAATTTTAGTGTTGATTAAAACAATCATTTAACGACAATTATAACCACTGTTAAGAAGATTTTTGTTGGTTAGAAAAACACTACAGAATCTGATGTTATTAAGCAACCTAGGTTGATTAATCGTCAGTAAATTGTCTATAGGCAGTTCAAACCGCTGATAAGTTCATATATTTTTTTATCCATTCGCATTTGCCAACCACGTCAACTATTTGCTCTAAACAATGCTCCTGTTGCAAACCAACTCGACTATCTACACTGAACAATGCTCTTCTTGCAAATCGAGCTAACATCTACATAAATGGAACATGAACACTAGAGTAAGACAAAATCGCTTGATTCAAGTACTATAAAGATAATTGTAGTTACATAATTTTGTAGAGAAATTATTTCAAAACAGGGACATAAGTTATTTGAATAAACCATTTATGTTAGATGTAAATGTCATAACCAAGATTCCTTGATCAGTTTTTTTATTATCTTGTTAGTCAAATTCATTACTCAAGAAAACATAAAAGTAAGAACATGTTGCAGCTGAATAAATACTAGAACAAGTCATAAGTTAGCAAGTGGAGTCTACTTCCATCATCCCTTGCATTAAGGTCGTCACAATATTGGTCAACATAACAAACATACTATATGCCAAAGGATTAGATGAACCTCTACAATGAATAAAGAATTACAGAGAAATTCATTGTTTCTAAGTGTTACTTCATCTCATTCTTTCTTCAAATTCTTCAAAGCAGCATTGGCTCTCTTGGCCTTTTCATGACACTGGAAATGAATAACGTTGAAGCAACTTACAATGGTATAAACACACTTTCCTTCATAAGCACTTTTCAAAGATTACTATAAAAGTAAACGCCCAATAAATCGACAGGTCTTAAACATGTATGTCAATGTTATCAGTAAGAAACTACTATAATATCAAGCCAAAAGACAAAATTCTATCATACAAACCAAGTAAGCTAAGAAGTTAATAGGGATTAAGATTATTTACCAATTACCAGTCTATAAATAATAGATGCAAGAGAGGGCTAAAGAGTTCCTCAAAGATACTTCGTGAATCCATTGAATCCACTAAGGCTAGATAGTTCAAAGTGATGTGACATGTCTAGAAAAAGACAATAAGGTTGTGAGTGTGGAAGATAGAGAAATAACATCAAGTAATAATATGAAAACATAAAATCCTACTCTACTTCAAAAAAGTGAATAATGACGTGCAACTAGCCCTCGTCCATTCAGTTAATATAGGAAATCCCACAATAAGTAAATAATAGTGTGCTTACTCTTATGATTAACATGGGCAAACCAAAAGCCCCAAAAGAATCCAGTTGAGTTCAGATTTTATCAATTTAATGCAACTTCCAAATTTAGTCCAATATGAAAGAATATTTACTTCAGTAACAAATTGTCAGCAACAAGCATATAACATGATGAAGATTGTGGCTGTAGGAACTAATGATGACGGTGTTTTTCCTAAACATTACATAAATGTCAATTCAGCTTTCCAATAGTTCAACCAAGCATAAATTAGAGATTAATTAAAATAACACTAACACCTAAACTTGACAATACAATCCAAGTCTTTCTACAACAACTTTGACACATGAAACTAGCTCTTGTACAAATTATAACAAGATCTTATTTGCAACCTCATCCAAAATTGAGTTCTAATTACAATGACATTTGGAATGTAAATCAAAATAAAATAATCAATCCAAGCTTGACATTTGTCCATAATCCAAACAAAATGGTGACTTCACTTTGATTCTCAATCCCAAAACTGAAATTATTATCTTCTAAAGGTCAAAGTTACATGTTTATGCTTTTTCCAAATTTGCTTTAGTTGAAAAATGTACAACTTCTCCTTGTGAAGTGATGATTCTAATTATTCTTTCTTAGCCTTTAGGACTATTATAAGATCACTTTTTAATTTCTACAAGATACCAAAAAATAAAAATGGAAAAGTGATTATTAGTAGATATTAAATCAACATTGTCCACAACAAGTTTGTTTATTTTCCCTTTATAGCTTGCTTTAACCTCTAGATCTTGGGTAGCATTTATAGCACTATACACATTATAAACACAGTTTGGGATAAGATTTTCTAATATTTTTTATTGCAAGGTTTATTTGTGGTTTGGTTTAAGGACATAGACCTAAACCTAGCAAACTTCCTTAGGAAAGACAAAAAAATAAAACAAAAAGTAAAATAAAATAAAATAAAAAAGGCCAAGATTTTGAAATAATTTTTTTTTCTTCACCTCATTGTTGCAACATCCATTTTATCCTCCATATGATACAAATATGTCTTCACCATCATATGAGCTACAGTGGAAAACTTGAACCTTACTATGGGAAACTTAAAAATATTTTAATATCTTAAACAAACAACACAAGAAAACTATATGAAAGATTTGGGTATCTTCCTACTGAGTGATGATAACACGAAAAATATTTGAACTAAATCCTTTCACTTGCATATTATGCAACAACATAAGGAGAAATAAAGAAGATTAGGAAAAAATTCTTATATTTCAATTCATAGTTTCCAAAATCCAAATAAATAACCTCATAATAAAATTAAAGTTGACAAATTCCACAATCAACTCATCTTGTGGTTTTCAGAAACTATGATGTGTACAATTATTAATAACTCAAACAAGTGTCAAAATCTGAGCCTACTATATACACAACCTTTAAGTGTATAGTCTATAACCAAGGAATCAACAAAGAATAAACATTCTTATTAACGATCATGAATATAAGACTGTAAAAGCATAGATCCCCAAAATATTAAAACTTAAAAGTAAATTAATAATTTCAGTAGGAAAATGTGGCAGTGAGCTATCATCTTTAGGACCAAAGACATTGTTTTATAACAATCAAATGCTCGAATAAGTAAAAATTTAGTAGGCTTCAATAGTGAACAAATAATTTGGCATAATTGTATGAATTTTTGTGCCTGTTTTTAGTTATAGAAACCTTTCAAAAGTATGCAAGAATAGCAAAATTGGCAATCATTAAAGAGAAACTTGATTTTGCAGCTTCTAACATTGTTGGCTCCAAAATAGGTTACCATAGATGTATTTTAATATTTAGGAGGTAAAGCTTCCATAACATATCTAAGACCAATGATAAATTATGAAAAATATAAAGTAACAATGCAAGTAATGATACGCGACATCAATTAATGTAACTGCAAATTTTTTAAAATATTACACAAAAATTGAAATTCAGAGGGCAACATAATACTAAAGTAATAGCCAAAGTATCAAAGAGGTTATTTTTAGGAATTGTAGGTTGCACACATTCAATAGCCAACCAGTGATTGGTAATGGATGTAGCATGGAATGATTCATCTTCCTCCAGATTAAACATCTAAATTAAAAGAAACATTTATATTAGTGAAGGGTCCTTTAACTTTAAAAAATTATACTTAAAAAAGTATTTCAATCAATAAAATACCCTTTTTTTTCTTCATTATATTAATGAATCTTATCTTAGCATGTTTGGTGCTAAGCCTTGGTGTGGGAAAGAACAAAAATAGGCATAATGACAAACATCAATCACTTGTAAATAATTTAACACATGACATATCTACAAAATAGGCATAATGTAACAAATCAATAAAATGCTCAAAGAAACAATCAATAGAAATCTTGTAGAAAACTTATAATAGAAAAAATTGTTATTAACTCAAAATTTCTAGAATTTATTTGGTTGGCATACAATTGCACATATATGATAGGTGTGTGTTGATGCATCCTAACATAGTGTTTTGAAGCTTTGTAGATAGTTCCAAGTACATACTCCAAAACTAGGTTAAGATACAATTCATCTTTATCGATAGTTGAAAAGAGGTAGTGGTTTAGTTTAACAACATTCAAATGGTCAACTATAAACATAACCTATGCAGATAACCTAGAGTTTCCTATTCTTGTATCTCCTATCTCGCAACACCTTCTTTATGGCAACAAATTAACCAATTTCAAGACACTTACTCTAGAATAAATAAAGAATAAAGAATATTGTAAGAAACAAACAAGTAATTGACAAGCCTAAAAATAGTAAAACACAACTACAGTTATAAAAATACTACAAAAAACAATATAAATACCTAAAAAACAACACCAAAAGAAACATTTCCAACTACACATTCAGTAATGTAAGATATTTTCTAAGACCAACAAAATATTAAAGTTTATAAGTTATTAAAGTTTTATATTTCATAATAATCTATTATTTTTATCACATCATATTGAGATTATTTAAAATTATTACATTATACTTAATAGTTTATATAATAATTTATGTAATTGTCACATCATTATTTAATAGTGATATTTATAAAAAAATTAAAAATAATAATATACAAAAATTAAGAGACTAAGGTCAATTAAATAAAATTGTTGTGATATTAAAATTGATTAAAAAATAATTAAAAACAAAAAATATATTTTATAAAAACATAAAAGACTAAAAACATAATTTATTCATAAATTTGATACATAATTATCACATCATATAATTATTTATGTGACTATCACATCATCATTTAATAATGATACTTAATGATAAAAATTAAAAAATAAAAATAAAAACTATAACTGATCAAAATTTTATTTAAAGACTAAACATGAAAATTACAAAAAAAAAATAAAATAAATGGGTCATTTAAACAACCAAGACCACGTCCTAGTAAAATGACCACACAAAAGAAGACAACAAGCGAAATTAATTAACCCCACTAATTCCAACGTGTGCCTTCTTTCTCTTAGAGCTCTCTAATGTACTATGTCACTGATGTTAAAAACATAAATTTCGGAATATCAAATTCGGGAAAACAAGGTTCCTTATCAACTAATCTGGAATATTAAAATAATGTTTGATTCTTTTACGATACTGCTATTCTGGAATTATGTTTTCATAATTTCAGATAGGGAATTTCGTAAGAATAATTTTTGTTGTGGTGTATCTTGGATTTGTTATTCGGGAATGCATTTGACACTGTTCCAGATTGATTTTTTTGGAAGCCAAAAAATGTTACTTTATAATGATAAATTCGTAATTCATCATTTGTTTTTAGCATTCGGGATCACCTAATCCAAAATGCTTCTATGACACCTACGAATCATGTGTCAAATGCAAAAGTTTGTGTTTTGCATCACCTAGTTCGAATCAATTGTAAATAACACTTCCTTATTGGGCAATCTGGATTAGGCTACGAGATTTCCAAAGGAGATTGTAAGGAAGTTTCGAGATCTTCCAAACGTTATAAAGTTTAAGGAGTGTCGATATCAAAACTGAGGTGCAGGAAGTAATAGCCTTGTATCTTAATCTCATAAAACTTGGGCCTTGCTAATAAATAATAGAATTGTAACCCACAAAAATCAAATTGAGCCAAAAATATTCCTGAATAGAGGCTCATCAATAGTTAGTTTCTTGAGGCCACACAACTATTGGAAAAAATAAAAAATAAAAAATAAAAACCACTACTCCTCATGGGCTAATAATGTCCATGAGTCCATGAACTCTATCCCGCCAATAAAAGTGTTAGCCCTTTACAATTTCTATTACCTTGTCTAGATCCAACACAAAAATCAAACAGTAACTTGCAAATTAGAAGATAAGTCCTAAAAAATAAAAAATAAAAATGAAAAAAACACATTTTTTGTAGGAAACCTGTAAAACGATTCAGCACGAGTCGAGTATCACTACCATCAACTAAAAAAAGATTGCATCTGATAAAGGGGGAAAATAATTTTCCTGAAGAATCATTAAACAATTATAAGTAATGATTTTTACAATTTAGTTACCTCTTATAATGATTATGTGTGCAAGGGATTAACTTCAAAATAATTCACAGTTTTAGTTAGATTTGTAGATGCTAGAATTAGTTACTTACCCTTTGTATGTACTATGTAATAATTGGCTTCAAAATTCAAGTGACCCTGTTTTGGCAGTGTAGTAACAAATTCACAGCTTTAAATAAATTAAATGAAATCAATCAATATGTTGTGAAACAACCCATCACTAATGATTGTATTGACTTCCAACCTTCTTAGGTGAGATCTTTAATATTTTACCATATATGTGTACTTCTGAGTTGAAACCTCTCCTAACTGCAACACACTCCACTAAAAGGTGGAGAGTGGAATTTGCTAAGGAGAACAAAGAGGGTGACTAACACATGATATCACTTCTAGTGTTTATGTTGTTTTTGCTTATAGATGGGTGTGTCTTTTGTTTCTTACTAGGGTGAGTGGATGCCACCCAATCTCTTGGTATGATTGTGTTGTGTGTAATAACAACTTTTGCCATTTTTACATGTGCATTGTTCACGAAGATAGCAATCCTTCTATAATTACTATATTTGTAGGTTGAAAATGTAAGACCCATAAAAAAATTTCGAAACACTGAAAAATAAAATTAATGAAAGTAACACAAACTGTTTCCATTACTTGCAAATTTACAAGGTAATTAAATTTAAGAAGAAAATATATTTCAAAAGAAATTTGTGTTTAATTAATAGCTATGACTTTCAACAAAGTTATTTTTTTAATTAAGGATTTTTTTCAATAAAAATAAACAATTAATTTCTCAAAGTATTGATATGCATTTTAAGAGATCAACATTTACTTAACAATTTTTTTATTCATATACAAACAAGCCTAGATATTGAACCCTCACCAATTTTTTTTAACATAGTTATAAATGTTAGATTGAACAACTGGAACAAGGAAGTTCAATATTATGAATTTTCTTTTAATCATTTCAAGTCTGGCATTGTATATAGGAACACTTCTATAAAATGTTGTTTGCGGTTAAATCCGTCTTTCAACTAGGTGCTGTAACTTTTACCGAGTTATAATCATTAGTTTCAACAAGTGGTAATAGAAATCAGACATTATGAATTTTCTTTTAGTTATTTCTAGCTTGTCACTGTATACAAGAACACTTTAGCATCTTGTTTCAGGTTAACACTTTTTTTCATTTCATTTTAGAAAACTTCAAACACCCATGTATATACAAATTAAATTTTTAGTTCTATTTTTCAAGATATATACATGTAAGTTGTTCTCTAAGGGTGTGGTAGTAAGGTTTTGGAGAAAAAGGAAATAGAAATTAAATTAAAAATTTATATAATATTTATAAAACATTATGTTTATCTTAAACAGATATATTAAATTAAAAATATTTCTTAAAATTAAAAACTTACTATCCTTTCTTATGTTTCTTCTCGAACATACCTCTCAAATATACTCTATGATAATTACCATTATCTCGACATCTTAAAAATTTTGGATAATTCTTTTTCAGCTGTTTTTCTAATCTTAGAATTTCTTGGGTTGCTATTTTCTGTTTGCTTTAATGTTTATTCAAATTATGGATAAAAATAGATGGCCCATAAAGCATGTAAGCAATCACCTAATATAATAGCTAAGCCACATGATTTTGTAGCATAGTCCTCTTGAATTCCTAAATCCATACAAACATATAGCAACCTTCTTAAAGATCAATTCAGGCTATTGTTAGTAAAATGTTAAACAAGACTTATTTTTCGGTTTGGATTACTTAGAATAACCAATGGACCACCTAAAAGGGCCTCATAATTAATGGGTAAAGCTTTCAAGTTGTAGTTTTAGGACAATCCCATCAAAGTCACCTCATACTTCACATTGACATTTTCTCAAAGGCCTTTGAAGATAGGGGAAGCTAATAATGTCTAACATGTAGTTTTCTAATCCCATCTAATACATCCAAACGTTGCCATCATTGTCTTAACATAATGTTTCAAGGATGTGGGGAATGGTGGCACCCACCACCATGTGTTAGAAAGAAGGTGGCTGCGAACAAATCATAACACAATTTGGGATTACACAAGAATGACAAAGAAAGGGTGGTGAGGTGGCTGATCCAATATAGAAAGAAATAGGCCCATAAGATAATGTCCTAAAGCCAGCAAAACTAAAAAGGCCAACTGCCATTCCCTCTTTCTGATAGCCTTTCATTTTCTTGACTTTATTACCTTCGTCCACACCTACTAGTATTGGGATTGGATGGATCACACCTCACGTGTATCCTAGTTGTTTATGTATATGCATGCATGAAAACTAATTAAAACAGAAAATATAATTCATACAAAAATTATCCTCCACTACATGAATATATATATATATATATATATAACCTGAATTACCACCAAGATCCAACATAGTTGCAGACAATTAAGTTCTTCAAATGTATTATTAACAATTTAAATCTTGATCATGTGTATAAAAAATCTTATTAAAAAAATAAAACTTATTTTGGTATCATTACATCAAAAATAATTAATCTCATACAATCAGTTAGAAATATCTTTAAATGATTTTAATAAATAACTAGTTTTAATTATTAAATTTCAAACAAATAAAAATGGAGAATAATTATTTTATAATTATTCTTAATATATATATATATATCACCTGCGTTTAATCAATTATTGGATTGAGTTATAAATTTCAAAGTGGATCCTTTATATGTATCTGTAAATTGATCATAAATGTAGGGGAGAAAAATATTGTCACTTTCAGCATATCACACACACATTTTTAGTTTATTATTATGAGTCCTACTACATGTATATTTTAAAATGGATCAAATTCTATATATGTATATCTTGTGACACATGAACCCAAAAGTTCCTTCAATTGAACCTCCATAGGAGAGGAATAGAATCAAATATATTTAAAGTCAAAAAAAGCATATCTCTAGGGTTTTGTTGGAGGGGCTCCACAAGGGAGGGGCCAAACATGTACAATTGCAACACTGGGAGCTCTGGGATTATGGTGAAATGTCTACAATAATATTGGCAACGTGCATGAAGTCCATGCCATTGATTGAGTGGTGACATGCATATTTGTCAATTGAAATTGAAAACAATTGACTGCACAAGGAACTTGAATGAGTAGGTGCACTAGATGTGGCCAAAAGAGCTTTTTACCCACACATTCATGGTGACTGTTAAGATACTCATATCTATTATTGACATTATTGGGAAATATGAAGTGTTATTATCAGTGGAGATGGGACATTTGAATTTCTTCAAGCAAAAGTCACTTTCCAAGTTAGCAAATCATTCTAATCTTCCAAACTTGACATTGTTTTCCAACAGTAACAAGTTCATATTCCAGTAACTAGTTAGGAAATATCCCCTCAAAGTTAGCTAGGTAATCATATGAGGCTAACTTTTTTTATTTTTAAAGAAGAAGAATATATGAGGTTAGCTACCTGGTAGATTTGTTCTATATTTCTGAAAAATTCTTGCTTCGTGAGAAGAAAATGACTATAATATAATTGCAATTTTTAAGAACGGGTAACATTAATGGTGGAAGATCAATTTCATGTATATTTCATCTGTGATGATTATTAACTATATATGGTATCACCAAGCATCATTTTTCAACCTTAGTCATAAGAGTAATATTTGTACAGCCAATAGGGGCAAGCATAATTATAGTAGCCATTCATATCACATCATATCATATGTTCGAAACTTGGAAGCATAGCTTTAAATTTCAATTTTCCCATCTGGTTATGTTTTTCCATAAATTTGGACCTATATAAACTGAAATTCTAGTTCTAACATCTATTCTTAGAAGAGAAATGCTAATACTAATTCTCTTCGATTTACTTTTTCCAACGTACACTAACTACACTGTGGGGTAAAACTTAGGTATTAAATAATGTGGATCTCTTTATTATTTAAATAATGAGTTTTATCTATTTGGGCACTAGTTAGAAATTTAAAATAATTTTTTTATTATTAAAATCATGTTGACAATGCATTACAAGTTATAATATATTTGCATTAATGTCGATTTTTAATAAAAAATTTCTATTTTTTAACCAATGTCAGTTATAATATATTTGCATTAATGGTTATATTTGCCTAGTTATTATTAAGTATGACATACATAAATTTAATCTATTAATAAAAAAATCTTAAACAATATCAATATTAAGGAGATTGGTTAAAAAGTCTTAAAAAAAAATATACTGGTTAAGAAGAAATCAAAAATGAAAATCTTTTACATAGTAGTGTAACATGTAATTTTTAAAATGCGTATTTACTGTAATTTTCATTCAAAACAGTCAATTCTCTAATTAGAAGACATTTATTTGGAAGATTTTTTAAAAAATATGCACGTGATCTTTATCTTACTCAATTAGAATTATCTTCATAATAAATAATTGTGGTTTTTAAAATAAAATGAAAATATTAGATAATGTGTTACAATTATATTTCTGTGTAACAGATTAAAAAAAAAAAGAGAGAGACACAAATCTAAATACAACAGATTTAACCAATATGCCGTTGATATTAGTGATATAGGATTTGAATATCTTAACTATCATCTTAAGTTTAAATTTTATAAATAAAAAAATAACTAAAAAAAACTTCATCGTCAAAAATGACTATTAAATTTTTAAATAAAAATTAATTATCAATAAAATTGATAAATATTACACTGATAACATATAAATATAAAAAAAATACAACAATATTAGAAAGTCCCGAAGCATATTTAATTAATCAGTCCTACAGAGTTCAGACAAAAATATTTTCAAATTGAAACCATATTCAATAAGGATTGATCCTTTGAATGTGTATTTCTAAATCATTGCAATGACTATAGAGGCCATTAAAATTAAAACATTTATTTTAATTTCTTTTTACCAAACTTTTTTTGTTTGGATTTAAATTTTTGAAACAAAGGATGTTGAGTGATTCGGGCAGCGATGTGCATGAATGAGACTGAAAATGGCATCCAATGTAAGTTTTCTTCCCTGTGTGGTTACTTTCAGGCTTTCACTTATCGAACCATTAGTCAAAACTGTTGGGGAACGAAAGTTAGGTATATTGTCCACACTACCATAGTTATAAGCTTTGCCTTTACCTATAGTTTGATTTGAAATTAAACCTATGTATATCATGACATTCACATAGCAATGTAAAATAATAAATGTTATTATTTAATTAAAATATACTGCTAGCATAAATTTTTTTATATATTTTTATTTAATTATATATATTGTTATATATAATAAATTTATACATTTTTTTAATAATTACTTTAAAAATTATCTTTAAAATAATTTTTGATAATTTGATCGTGTAAAATTCTTTTATACTAAAAATATATGTATATTAAAGTCTAAATTTTAATATAATAAACTCAATTTTTAGGCATTGTAATATAAAAATTTATACAATCAATCACAAATCTTACTAGATGTGATATTTAAAATAATTATTATAAAAATAAAAAATTTATCATTGATCACAATTTATAAATGAATGATCATATATTTTTTTTAAAACTATCAGCATATTTTAATTAAATTCTAATATAATTCTACATATTAATTTAAATATGTACATGGATAAAGTTTAATATTTAATGAATGTAAATTTTTCATGTTTTAAATTTTTCTATACAAACGAAATCGCCTATCCTCTTTTGTAACCTTTTATTTTCTTTTCTATCCAATTTAAAGAATGGCATTTCAGAATGAAGAATTAAAGAAAAATAATCAAAAGGATCAATTTTTAGCCAAATGTCATTTTCTAAGTATAGAGAGATAAAAAAAAGGATAAACAATTTAAATCCCTTATCTCAAAATATTATTTTATCTCTATTTTTTATTACTTTGTCCACGAAACTACCGATTTTTTTATTTCCTCTCAAAAGGTATATAACACTGAAAGATGTGAATAATACACTTTTTTTTATTATTAAATGGTTTCTCAACTCTTAACCTTACGTATGAAAGTAATATGGATCAAAGTGAAAAAAAGATAAAAGACAGTAAAAGTGTAAAATCACGTGTAAGGTGGGTTCAAACTGAAAGTATTTACATACAAAATTAAGATAAAAGAGAGTGACACTAACATTAAAAAGAGAGAGAGCAACACATTACAAGGAGAGAGACACTTCCTTTTGTGTTTTTTTTGCTATTGCATCCTTGTTTGCTTATGCCACCAAATTAATGGGCTTAGCTTCACATACAATTAATTATGTTCAAGATATAATCAATTATGTCTTTTTTTAAAAAATATTTTTATAAAAAAAATCAGATAAATATGTTTTGAATAAGAGATACAATGAAAATTGTGTTAATAGTTAAATTTTTTTTTTACCTACTTAATTACTTTCATTCAAATAATTTATTCTCTTTTTTAAACTCTCTTTCATTTCAACTAAATAATCTTACTTTTTATTTTTTTTACTCTATTTCACTTTTTTATTTTATTTTATTCTCAAACTTTTATTTATTTTCTTTTCTCACCATCAAACACTTTTATAAATTTTTCATCAATGTTTTCTTTACTTTTATTATTTAATACTATGGCTCTACATTTATTCCTTATGTTTCTTTTGTCCCCTTTGGAAATGAATTTACCGGTTAAAAATGTAATTAATAACTTTAATTATGTTAGAAATATTTTAACTTCTTAATATGATATTTACTATTACTTATTAAAAAAAGTATAAAATATTTAAAATCAAATAAAAATAAGATCATAATTAAAACGGCATTGAGAAATTCAAAATAAATTTGCATTATTGAAAAATGTAACGTTTAATATTTTAAATGTGTCTCTACCATAGTATTCAATAAAAAAATATTTATTAGTTTATTAATCATTACCCTAAACCAATAACTACAAAAAGTATAATATTAGTAAACTATCATTTTAATTTTTGACATTGTGAGACATATCAAAGTAATGAGTGAGATTTAAAAAAACAATCATGAGTCCCTAACTTTAAAATCTTTAAGTCATTTTAGTCTCCATTGTTACTTAGACATTAACATGTCAGTTAAATATTGACATGACATATTATGTATTGCATTAACAATCACATGGTATTGCATGTGGATGCACAATAAATAATACATCATCATGGATCAAAATAATAATAAAAATATGTAACAAAATGATAATAAAAACAAGACATAAAGAACTATCATTTAAGTCTATGACTTTTATAATTGATTGTGATTATAATTCTTAATTTTTACAACTTAATGTTGTTATAATAATCTAAAAATAGTTTATGTACAAATCTGAAAAGAATAATATTTTTAACAAAGATTCTATATAAAATGTTATTCACTCAATCGTTTAGTATTATATTGTTTTATTTCTAGTTAAAGTGTCTCTAATCTTAATTAAAAAAATATCATCTTATTTTTTAGAATAGAAAAATCAAACAATTATTTTCTAATCATTCCTTTAATAATTCAAAAGTCACGATTCTTGAAACAAAATAAAATAAAAATTTTATAATTATCAATAAAAATCAAGATAGAAAATTTAAAATCAAATTCGTTTTTTTTTTACTTTTATTATATATATCAAAATTGTGATTAGATGTGAATCTATATATAATAAACTCTTTACAATTTTGGTATATAAATTATTTTCATAACATTTAAGTTATTTACTAAAATAGTTAACAATATAAATATATATAAAAATTTATGATTGAATCAATATGTATTTAAATTAAGAGAAATGTTAATAAGATATATTTTTTAAATATATTATTTTTAAGATATTTTATTATTATTGACTAAAATTATATAATTTTGTGGTTCTTAATTTATTTATATTTAATTAATTTCAATCATAATTTTTTATATATGGAAATTAATTAAATTCAAATAGTTTTGTATATCGAAATTTGTTGTGGTGGTCAACAAAATTCAAAGAGCAAATCACGATAGAGAAAGGAATCTTTCATTCTTTCCCTGGCAGCCAGAGAGACCATGGATGGTAGGAGTATAATTTTTGTTAGTTCAACATCAACAAGTTGAGCATAAAAATCTAGAAAATCACTAAAAAAAAAAGAAAAAAAGAAAAAAAAAAGGGTATTAAACAGCAAAGGATCCAATCCAATACCCCATTCTACTATGATCATATGATATCAATCATCCTATACAACACAGGCAACGGATTAACATAAAATGAAGCCCCTTAGTGCCAAAACGGCGTTATCTTCATAATCCCCACTCTTCTTTCCCTGTCAGATAATGCTTTTCGCTAGCCAGCTCGTGTCAGAAGCTTATTGGTTCCCTCACGCAAATGCTATTACCTTTGCATTAAATGATGGCGATGCTTCTCCCAACAGCTTCTGCACCCTCATTTAATGCATACCAGACACTCACCACTATACCCAACAACATCATCATCAATCTTCCTTCCATCCTCTCTCATTCAAACCCTTCACTACTCCTTACCATACAAATACTTATCAACCACCCTAATTTCATTATTCCACCAATCTTAACTCCTTCAATTTTTATCTTCCTCCACACAAGAATATTTATCCAAAAATCTTATATTACACTTACACATTACTTATCATTCACCCAGATTTATAAAAGTAATCAAACCTTTTAGTTATATTCATGATTTTCTATATTTTAATAATTATAACTTTTATCTATAAAATTTAATTTTTTTATTTTAATATTTCTATACTTATTAAAATAGATCGATTCTTTAAATAAATCTTTCAATATTACTAAAAATTTACTTTTACCTCAATATTCACCCAAATATCCATTATAAATATTATTAAGTCTAATACCACTTTTATATTTTCAAGTAATATTAAAGTAATAAGTATATTATTAAATACAATTATCATTGTTTTGTAAAATAAAAAATTTTAAGTACATACTTAATGAAAATTAACTAAAATCATAGACACACAATAACTTCTTACCATTCAATAATTTCTCTATCAAGCCTACTAATAGAAAACTTTTTCATTTCATACATCAAACTAAAACTCCTCCAACTCCAATCAATACAAGTTAAAATAACATTTTAATTAATAAATACTAACAAAACCTTTTTATTTTTCCTTTGTGTTTTTTCCCATTCCTCTATTGTTTTCTTGTACTCGAGCAAACACGAGGTCGACGCGAGTCAATACCCGAACCACGACCCTTGCGTTGTGTTAAGGAACCTGACCCGACCCGCTTCAGATTCTTACCACCATGCAAGGAGTTTTCTCTTTTCCCCACGCGCGGTTCGTTCTTGACTCAAACAACCCACGCATCTTTCACACGCGCCACTCATTACACGTTTCAACGTCCATCCGCTACAACGTTAATTTTCAACAAGAACCTCAATAAATACAAAAAAATAACCAGACTCACGCGACCCGAGGATGATAATCACGTGATCGATCACGTGACAGTTAACTTTCACAGTGGAGCGCGGCTTTGATCTTCTGAACCGTACACGAGATGAGGTTGTTCACGGTTTCCACGGACTCTACCGTGAGCTTCGCCGTAGGGAGACTATTCACAAGGATCTGAAACGCCACCGTTAGGAGGGACCCACTCACACGCGTCACGCCGTTGTCGCCGCCGCTTGTTGTGGTAGTGGGCCCATTCTGAGGCCCACGGGAGCCAGGCCCATCGGGGACAATCGCAAACCCTGAAGGTAACAACGCCACGTAAGCAGAATCACCACCGTTCATTACCACGTGCATGGCTGGGATATCAACCGGCGCGTACACCACAAGCGACCCAGCCGCGTCGATGCATGTCTCCTGTAGTATCAGCATGCTACTCTGATTTGAATTTATCGCCTGCGAAATCAAAAACAAAATTAAAAAAAAAAAATTTAATTAATAGTACTTAGTACAATATAAAATAATACTCCAAATAGTGTCTTGTCATTTTCGCAAGTTAGAGTGAGCAAAGCTAGTCAAACCCTGATACCACTTTTTCTTAATTATTTTCGTTTTCGTGATTTTTAAAAAGATTCAATAAAAAACAAAGAAGTCAGAAACCCACGCAGGTGACAATCCCCCTTTATTTTGACTTCTTATTTTACTGATTCATCAAAATCTGCCTTCATTGATACTTCCAAAATTTCCATCCTTGTCCTTCTCAAAGTTTCAACCGCTCTCATCCAAATACTACACGACAAACAGCCTCATCCAAATTTCCCATTTCCCATCTAAATACAAGTGAAAACAAAAGATTAACACAACTTTTGAATTACCTAACAAAGAAACAATCTTACACAACAAAATTAAGAAAAAAGGAAAACAAAAAAAATGCTTTCTTTACTATATTAAAATTTCTGCTTAGAATCTGATCCAATTTTACAAAACCTACGTATAAAATGACACCTATTCAAGCCTTACAAAAATTACATTAATTATATCTTTGTTTGTGAGATTTCAATATGTCCCTTTACCTCTAAGAATAACATAAAGAACATAGATAGAACAAATTCTGATTGTAATTAGATTTTAGATTTAAAGTTCATCTCATAGTATGTTTGGTTTTACTGCAATTCATGGAAACCACAGTGCTCAACTAAAATGTTGTACCATGCTAGAGAGCATCTTGAAGACTGTCATGAATATTTCAATGTGATTCGTTACGTTTCCAAACATGAACTTAAATTTCCGAAATCAAGTTATAGGGTGAAGACTCTCCAAGTTTTATAAAAACCACATTTATCATATTTATAATTGATGTAGAATTTAAACACTGGAAGATTTAAACATGAGGAGTAGTAACACATTCTCAAAAACATTCCTAACACTAATTTTATAGATAAAAATTTATTAAAAACATACAAAATAATTAATAAAGTTTACTTAAATAAGGAATTTCAACTAATATGTGATTAAAAAAAAAAAATTTGATTAGCATGATGACAGAAAAGAAAAGGGAGAGAGAAAGAAACATACACTGGCTCTAAGGAGAGAGACGCAGTTGCCGTGGTCTTGGCCCTTGGCGATGTGGGCCATCTCCTGCATGGGGCCACCGTTGGAGAGTATATCCCACTCGCTTCGGAGGCGCTCGTCGCGGAGGAAATCGAAGAGACGGTGGGGAGAGACGGGGAGCCAGACAGAGGTGGCTGCGCTGAGCACGATCCCCGGTGGCTCGCCCGGGTCGTCCACGCTCTTCCGCGTCATCACCCTCACGTCCTCGTCCACGTTCCCTGCGTTCAGCTTGTTCCATTTGTGCACCGTCGACGCGCACACACCCGCGCAGAAATTGTTCGTCATGCGCTGCGCCAGCTTCAGCATGCTGCGCCTTCCTCCCGCTGTTATTGCTGCACCATAATTACCTTTTTTTTTACGCCTCTAAACAACAAACTCCCCTTCGCCAAATTACTTTTACACTATTTTTATTTACTTCCTTTATTTCTGCTCTTTCAATTTTTCATTTTTATTTTACAAATCATTTTACATCTTTTTAAATATTAGTAATCCTAGAAAAATAAAAATATAATAGAGTTTAGGAGATTGAAACTTTTTTTTTCTTTTTCCTATTTCACACTATCATATTTTTTAATATAACTTTTATTTTATTTTTTTCATTTTCGCAATTAGACATTTTCCTTGTATAATACCCGTACTAAAATATTAGCAAGAATGTGTAATTTTTAATAATTTATTCACATAATTAAATAGTTTTTTTAAGTTATATACAGGTACTGTTGTTATGTTTGCACGTGATTTTGAAAATAAGTGTTTTAACTTAATTTTTATTTTTAAAATTTTCAAGTAAGCTTATTCAAACCACGTATTTCATTAAAAATGTGATTAGAAATGGTACCAGAATGGTCTCGAGAGGGTGCTGCTGAGGACATCAGGATGGCAAGGCACTCGCATTGGCGTTGAAGGGTAGCGACCCAACGTTGGGCACCGAACCCCATGCCTGAGCTCAACAAAGGTCTATACAGCTGGTGAACTTGGCTTTCGTCGTATTCTGCATGCTCCACCCATGTCACCTGCCAATTCATCAAACCACAACCATCTCAAAAATCATGCTATATACTAAGTTCTACTCCAAACTTTGTACTCATTCCATACCCTTTAGGGCAACATATTTGCAAAGCTTTTGTTTTGTGACCAAAAACATTTTAGAAAAATGTTACTATGTTATGAGTCTACCCATCGTCAATTTATCATGTTACAAAACATTTCTTGAGGTACTATTTCTATTCTAGAGTTACAAATCTTGTGTAGTTTATCACGTGTAACTTACACAAGTAAACTCTTGATTAATTAAATGCATCAAGTTGACTAATTAAGTGTTTATATACAAGTTGACTAATTAAAGTATATGTATTATAGAAGAATTGGGGTTCAGAATTCATTACTAAAAAGTTCAGCAAGTGATAGAAAAATGTACATAAACTTATGTTTATGCCTGTAGATGATGGGAAAATGTGTAAAAGCAAATCTTGGAAAAGCCTGAAGACTGAGTGAGCTCAGCGACAGACATAGGTACCTCATGGAGCTCGACCAGTACATAAAATATTGGTACTACATAAAGTCAAGCAGTATTTACAGTAGCAGTGCAGTGGGCACTGTGAGCATCGAGATTTAACCCCAAACAAAAACTCGGAAGAAACAGACAAAGCACTCAGTCTCTGATTTTTTACTCCAAGGGTCTGGATTGAATATTATATGTAACAGTCCTATCAGATCATAGGTCTGGAACTTGGCCCCATTCGATCTCGTGAATTAAATAATGGTCAAGGGTGATTATAATATAGCGTCAAAGATTGGAATAGAAACATCATATATATTGTTTATAGAATCAAAAACTGCGTGCAAGATTAAATGGCAAGTTTCTTACAAATGGATATCTAATTAATGGGTTCAGGTACATAAATTTACGTGAGAGAGACTTTCATGAATAAACTTAAGGATTGATCTAGATTATGTACCACAGGGAATACTCTCTATCCCAAAACCAAAAACTATTATCATAAGGTATCTGTACATAGATTAAAAAATTATTAATTGATGCATATTTTAAATAAAACAAAACACCTTTAGTCTTTTTTATTCAATCTCCTTATATTTCAATTAGTTCGTTGAGATAAATTGCAAATTAATAATTGTTTACACAACTATTGAATGAGTGATGATTAAAAAAATTGACAAGTCTTGATTTCTAAAATGATAGTAATAATTAAAAAAAAAAAGTCTAGAAATACCATTCAAATAATTTACGGGATTAAAGATCAGTTGTTGAAAACTCCACATTGGAATATAATTGTTAATGGAGACAAGAAGAAGCATCCTACCCAGGTGCAATGCAATTATATAAATTCTTTGAAAAGTGGAATGTATTTTGTATGGAGATTATGACTGACAAAATAGTTATATAGAGAGTAGTCACTAGGCTAGCTAAGTTACTTCGAAATAGGAGCTATTTAATAGCATCGAAAAGCAAAGCCCCGTGATTCCTTGGCATGGTGTTTTGTTTCACTTGAATATTCTGTACTCAGCTCTTATGATCCAGTAACTTGCATGAACAAATGTAAATAAAAACCAAAGTGAAAGATACCCACTTCGGAAATCATAATAAATTCAAGAAAAACATGAAAGTGAGATTAGTATATAGTTTGGTAAGTTTAGTGGCTGCATGGCCAATAGTAAGCCCCCTTACCCCATTCTTCTTCCGTATATATAGAAGAAATGTTCGGAACACAAAGTATTGAGAATGTAAATCTTTTTTACTGTCCTCAAAAAGATTAGGAATCTAAAACAAAATATTATATTTACACTAAGTTTTGTAACACTGCCCTTCCACTAATCTTTTTATGCTAAGGATCGAGGATATGGTACGTAACTTTTATCGTAATCTTGATTTCTTCAATTAAAACTAAAACTAGAAGGAAGCTAGAAGGAGCATTTGCAATTTACCTTTGAGTAACCATTGGGCATATCTTGCACCACACAACCAGAAGGAAGCCTCCTACAGTTCACAAAAGTGGGTGTTCCCGAACTTTCTCGGATGCTATCTATGGACACATCCACCACAGCCCATACCCCTTCTGCGTGCTGCTTGCAAAACCGTAGGAAATTGACCTCACGAACCGGCACCAAAGGCGAAAGAACTTGAAGTTCAGCATGCATCTGATCAACCAACAAATTTTAAAGGGTCAAATCGAAAACCAAAAGTCTCACCCTTTTTTTTCCCTTTCACATAGTGAAAAAAAAAAAAAAAAACTTTGCTAGAACTAATATACAGACTAAACTTACTAATTGAAGTGCTCCATTTCTTGTTCCGTTTATTCCATTAGATATCACTTCCGTGGTGGAGGTTCTTGCAATGATACATGGAAACATCTCTGCCCATCGGTTCTGTCGAGGCAAAAAATGTAATTCAGTTTGATATTCATTTCTAGATGCATTTTGGATATTTCATTATTTTTTCTGTTTAGGACAAAATTTAAATGTGATTCTTATTATTCTCTAAATTGAAGTTTTACTTGATAAACTAAATCTTTATTGTAGACATATCTTGTAGCATAGACTATCAAGATAAAATTTGAATTCTGATTAGAGAAGAACACTAATTTAAAGACTAAATTGCTTACCGAGTCCATAAGAGTCTCGACAAGTGCCAAACTGTTAACGATGACCATTCCATTTTCCCTAGAAGCCTCAGACACAAACCCATTGGGTCTCAAACCAATGCAAGGAGTGAACGTCCTCACGTACTCCTCATGGTTCAAAATTTCTCTCCCCCCTTCAATATTCCTCATCCAAAGAGGCTCTCCAGTTTGTGCCATCTTCACCAACTCATCCATCGCAGCCAACGCAAGCTCAAGAAGCATAGACCTCTCCATCGACCTATCGAACCCAGTCACAACAGTTGTGGGTCTAGTACTCGGAGGAGACACCATGCCCAACGGATTATTCGACATCGACATAGACATAGACATAGACATTCCCATCGCAAAATCTTGTCCCAAAGGCAATGTCGCCGCCGGCATAGTGCTGATTCCCGCAAACCCATTCCCTCCTACGCCAAGCTCCAAACTTGAGTTCGGTAACGAAGAAACGGGGCGCCCCAAAAACTTCCCCGCGAGTGCACACACACGGTCGAGTTCGTCCTTCAACCGCGCGTTCTCAATCCGAAGGTGTTGCTCCTCCAGCGAAATCTCGCCGATTATGGCTGGGCCACCGCAATTGGAACACATGGGGTTCCTCATTGCGTCCCTGATGGACATGTTCTCAGCTCTAAGTTTGTCGTTCTCTTGCCTCAGCAAAGTGTTCTCGTGCCGCTCCAACTGGGTCTGATTCCAGTAGTACAATCGTACAAACGAAAGAAGAGAGAAGTTTTACATCAGAAACCTCAAAATGAGAAAAAGGAGTGTGAAAATGATTTGATGAGAATTTAAGCTTGTCACACCTTCATTTGGGTTCTCCGATTTTGGAACCAAAACTTCACTTGACGAGTTTCCAAGCATAGTCTCTTGCTCAGTTCAAGTCTTTGCTTCTCATCTGGATGAGGACACTCCTTAAACAACCTAAATTTCATCAGAAAACATATTACTCGTAGAGTGTTTTTGTTTATGCATCTATTAAAAAAATATAAGAAATCACTTTTGAAGTATAAAAGTTATCACTATTAGCTTCTTAAAATTATGTTTTACATTGAAGATGTAGAACCAAACATAAGAAGCTAATAATTGTAATTTTCACATCCCAGTTGAGACTTTTTTTACTTTTGAACGGGTTTCCAAACACGCTACAGAGAAAGAAGAAAAGAAAGAGGGTGAACGGTGGATGAAAGTGAAAATACGCTTCAAGCTCTTGTATCTGCTGAGGAGTGTGTCGGTGATAGCGTTTTTTTCTGGGAGGGTTGTCGGCGGCGTCGTGTTCATCGCCGGAAGCGCCGTCCATGTTGTCGCTGCCAGATCTGCTTTCATGTTCTTCTCGGCTTCGTCTCAGACCGTTTGGTTCGAAGTTATTCTCGGCCATTCTATTCACATCTTCTTGTCCATCTATATTAGTTTGCTGCTTTTGTTTTAGTTTTAGCAAACAAGAAAGGAAAAAAGGGAAAGAAATAAGCAAACACAGTACAACAAAGTACTAACACATTTTTTTTGCAAGTAAAGTAACAAGATCTCTCACAAGTGCCAGAGACAGCCCTGGAGAGTTGAACATGGATTTGGCCAAAGTGGGAGTAGTGGTCACGAGGCGTGGCTGAGAGATTGCACCAAAGGGCATTCTATCGTTGTTGTTGGTGTTTTGGTTGGTAGTGGTAACGTTGTCGTAAGGAATATCTGAAACGTTGTTTCTGGCACCGCCACTACCTGCTTTGTTGTCTAAAAAACCCCCAAAACTCATCAAAGAAGCCACTTTTCTCTTTAACAAAAGCACTCCAACAAGCAAAAAAAATTTACCCTCAAACTCCTTAAACTCGCTTCTTCTGTTCTTATTCACCGATTTGCTTCATCCGAGAGAATTTGAGTAACAATTCACTACCCCAGAATTTTTATACCAAAGAGAGACTCAAAAGATGAACTGGGTTGGTCAGGAACAGACTTATATACTCGGGAGAGCGATCAAAGAGGATACTTTTCAAGGTAAAGGGGGGAAAAGAATAGAGACAGAGAGATAGAGGAGACAAAAGGATAAAGCCCCAATGTCTCAGCTTTCTCTCTGTAGCGGAAAGGAAAAAATGCTGTCTTTTTCTTTTCTTCTATTATTTGAAGAGAAAGAAAGAGAAAGAAGGTAAGCCTAGGAAACCCTTTTGTTACTACAGCTTGCCTCTTCGTTCTCTAACCCTCTCTTAGTAGTGACCCCTTTTGAGAGTGGCACTTTGTGGCACACAGACAGTTCAGGGGTAGCTCGACACCATTCTCTTGGAGTTAAATGGAAAAGGATATAAGAACCCTAGTGTCTTTGTATGTGTGCTTTTCGTTCTTTGCATGCTCCAATATTGTAAAGATTAGAAGGAAAAAGGAAAATAAAATAAGATGCAGTTTTTTAAGTGGTTTTAGTAATTGTTTTTAATTAAAGGTTTATTTTGGTAATGAGTTCATATTTAATTTATAAAAGTTTCTAGTATTGAAATAAAACTCTAATCTTAATTGTAGACAGTACTAAGAATATTTAAAGAATTGAATTTGACTTTTATAAAGAACAATATATTATGTTAAAGAAAAGGTTAGGATTTAGGAAAATGAGATGGTTATAGATTTGGGCACACAGTGAAGAGAGAGAGTAGGGGATGAGAAAAAAGGTAAAGATAAAACGTAACGTGTGGACTATTGAAAGCCTTACAAATAGATGCATCCAAAAAGGGTCGGTTGACTCTTACTGTGATGGCTCCCTCGCTCTTATTTTTTTGCACAGTATCCCTATAAAGCCTGTGTGAATGACTGTGAAAATTGCAAAGTGCCTTTTTGATGACTTTATGTGGGAGATGAAAGTAAACCAAGTTACAATGATAGGGTGCTTCGGCATCAGATCCATGGGATGGGACTCTTTCACAGAAATCTGAACCTTTCTTCCCAAACCGTCCTAAGGATTCTCAATAATTGGAATAAGTTTGCTTTAATCAGTCCTTTGGAGACAAACATCACGCGACTTTACACTTTTTCCTTTCCCTTGTTTTTTGTTTTTAATGAATGCTAAATAATTTTGATACTAGTAATAAAACACACCTTTCTTAGGGAATAAAATGTTGTGTAAATTTAATTAAAATAATATAATATGAAACATCTTAGTCGCCTCCTTAGTGAACCTTATGATATTTAACATATTTACATGTGTGGCAAATGTATTTGCTTATTTACTCATATAAACAAAATTTAGAGACGGAATATAAATGATTTTGCATGGATTTAAGACAAAAATAAGATAACTTTATTTATCTAACAAAATTGAAGGTGAAAAAAATATAAAAAATGGTCAGAAATCAAGCAATTTTATAGCATAATTGTTTGTATTTTGGGAGAACTTTTGTTATCTAATTTAAAAATTTTTTGGAATCAACACAAATTAAAAAGATACATATTAATTCTTTAGAATATTGAGATTCATTTATAATTATATTTCAAAAAAATATTTTATTTAATTTTCAAAATTCTTTTATTATTGTATAAAATATTATTATTTAATTATAGTTTTTACCACTTTCTTCATTTTCAACTTTGATCCATTTCTTAAATTTTTATGTTTTAATTTTTATGATCTTCAAATATTAAATTAGTTATTTTTCAATAAATATTAGATCAATGTTAATCTCAATTGTCGAATTGCATGAAAATTATGAGTGTATGATTATAAGACACAAAAGTCATCCAATAAAATGTCTATATTTTATTATGTTTACACAAGATAATTAGCATCTTGAAGTTAGGTTTGAGGATCCAAGGAAATATTAGTCAATTTGCAACCTAAAACCTCAATATCAATTAAGATATCAAGATAATATTGTTTCTAGCATAAAGATATACCCCATAAGGAATGAGTTGTCTAAAACTCAAGGACACCTAAGTCCTTGATGCTAAAAGGATAACATAATGTTGCTTTAATAAAGTGAATAACTAACATGAAATTCCTAAATAGTGCAATATCATCAACATATTTTAACAATGCAATAAAGGAATTAAATGTGATTTGGTGAAAAAGTGAATAATTTGTCACTACCTACTTGAACTTGAGTTGATAAGCAAGGTAGACAAGTTCTAATACCACTTTTAGCTTACTTATTTGAGTTCATAAACGGAATTTGCAAAACTTGCAAACCTGATTGCATCCCCTTTGCTAAATACATTGAAAATTTTCCATGTGTACATCCTCTTTTAGCTCATTGTGGAGAATGCATTATTGACATTTGATTGATGTACAAACTAGTTATAGTTAGAGGCTAAAGTCAACATCATTTGAATTGTAGTTAACTTTGTAGCTAGGGAAAAAGTGTTAAAGTATTCCACAATTTTAATTTGGTTATGCCCCTTAATAACACTGTGAGTTTGATTCCTAATATCCCAAGTATGACTTATTTATATTTTCTTTAACTCAAATTACATGGCATCTATACAACATTGCTCTTTGTAGGCCATGGCATATAAGGCGAACTTAGTCATGGTAGAAGTAAAAACAATACAATATTTGTGCTTGAGTGATAATGAAATTTAGAATGAGTATTTGTTGAGTTATATATACAATAGTAGTTTTCAAGTGTGAAGATACATTCTTTGTCTTAAAATTTATCTAGAAAAATGGGAAGAGAATTTTCTTTTAATAAGTTGGAGTATTTCAAGTGTTTCAATAGTTTTTATTTCATATTTTGAAGAGTTATGTTGGTGGCATGTGAGAGATTTAGATTAAAAGGAACAACGATGGGAGCATTATCTAAGTATGTGTATTACTATTACAACAAATATTGTTAATAAGGTGGAGCAAAAAAATGAAAAATTAATTCATAAAATATGACATGTTTGGAAATCAAATCTTATTGGTATGTAATAAGGTAAATATTCCTTTATGCATATTTTGCATCCAATGGAAGGATTTTTTTTATTAAGTTGATGGTCAGCATTTCTTTTATGTGAAATTAAAAACGGGAAGTAACATATTGACCAAAAATCTTAAGAAAATATAATTTGGTAGGCTGCTAAGTAATATATGATAAAGAGATTTATTTATAAGAACTTGTGAGGGGATCTTGTTGGTAAAAAATACTACATGATAGATTGCATAATTCCAAAAGCATTTAAAGAGAAATAACTAAATTATGAGTGTTTTGATCACACTAAGAATGTATTAATGTTTTTATTCAACTTGATCATTTTACTTTAGAGTTTCAACACAACTTGTTGGATTGATAATTCCTTTGGCACCATAATAAATGGATAAAGCAACCTTTGAACCATTGCGTTTTTTAATCACTTTTGCAATGACATTATATTACCTCTCAATAAAAGAAACAAAAATAATGTAAATGTCATTAAACTTAAATCTTTCCTCTTAACATTATAACCCAAGTTAATTTTTCATAATAATAAACTATTTTCTATCTTCAATAAAGTAAAAAAGATAAATTTTAAATTTAAAAGATCAAAAACATATTTAAGCCAATTTTTTTATTTTTACGTCAGATCATCTCATCACAATTTCATGAGAAGAGTCTTGTATTTTTTTAACCTATTTTTTAAAAGAAACTTATAAAATTAATAAAATTTTAAAACTTAAAAAAATATAACTAGAAACAAAAATTTGAAAACTAATTTTAGCTTTTAAAAATTTGATAACTTAAAAATAAAATTCAGCAAAGATGGGACCTTAGTAACTTGATTACCTAAAATGTCATTAAATTAGTCTTTTGATTGAGCTTTTGGTCTCCGTTTTTCCAATTCTAATAATACATATAATCAAATTAGTAATATGTTATAAATTTAATTAAAATGAATATTAGTTTTTGTCATAATTAATTATTATAAAAGTCATGTTAATATAATTTTTAACCAATTAACAATATAAAAAAAGCTTTACCCTGACAATATGTGAAAATTAAAGTCATATTTTATATAATTAAAAAACTAAATTAATGAAAAAAAAATTAAGGATTAAAATAAAAGTATTTACATTTATAAAAAAATTAAAAACATGGGTTTATTAATTTCTTTTGTTCACAGTGCTAAGCCGATTTTCATCCATCCATTTTTTAGATCATTTTCATCCATCTTTTTTATAGACATAT
>JAMLFT010000536.1:0-24346 GCA_026544285.1 Pachyrhizus erosus
AAATAGCCATGAAAACATTTTGAATTATAAAAATTAATGAAAAATAACAAATGATAAGGTTTGATTAAAGAAAAGTAAAATTAATACAATTTTTTTTTAATTTTTTAATAGTTAATTAATTCTAACTTTATATCTTTCAATATAACAATTCTCCACATATAATTCTTCATACATTAACATTAACATTTTCTTTTTTTTATTTTTATTTCTGTTCTTAACAATATTGAAGATTCATTGACAAATTCAATTAAAATTTATCATAACAATGAACTTATTTTTATATTCTTGCATAAAAAACAAGATTAGAAAAAAAAAGAGATGATAAATTATTTTATAAATATTACTGCTTCAAAGAAAAAAGAAAGAAATTATGTGTACTAAGAAAAAGAAAAACCTAAAATGAGAGAGTAGAAAAGGTTGAAAATTTTGGATGGGATTGTCAGATAAATTTAATATTTATACATATAACTAAAAATTACACAAAATTTATCAAAATCAAATCTACAAAATAATTTATTGAATCTATATGATTTAATATTATAAGTATTTTTTTAAGTTGTTAAAAATTTCAGTTGAATATTACTAGATTTTGTTGACATCAATAGAAAAATCCTATTAATCTTGATTAAATACAATCAAAATTTTCTATCTTATTAAAAAATCTTGATTAAATATCGTTAGATTTTTTATAAAAAAAATCTTTTAAAATTTTAATTGAATACATCTCTTAAATATATTTTTAATTTCTCAAATTTGATAATATATTTTTTTAAACCTTCAAATTAAAATGTTTTTAATCTCTCGAACTCGATAACATATTTTTTTAGACCTTCAAATTAAAATATATATTTTTTAATCCTTTAAAGTTGTGAAATAGTTTTTTAGTTCTTCTTGCGGTCAAGATCCATCATAAACTGTATATCTAAACTGTTAGAAATTAGTAGAAAAAGACTAAAAAAATATTTCACAAATTTAAAAAATTAAAATTAAAATTTAAAAGAATAAAAAAAATATTCCAAATTAAAAAAAAAAAACATATTTAAATTTAAAATTTTTAAAAACTAACTCTTAACATTTATCCAAACAACGGCTAAATACATGTTTAGATGGTGAGTTGGGGGAGGGTAAGAACACTTTTACTCTCAAAATAACAATTTTTTTTTTAATGTGTTTTAAAATTTAGAAATGCGTATTAAAATTTCTCAAAATTATGTTTCCAACCTTTATTTAAACATAGGTTAAGTATATATTTAGACACATGTTCAAAGAATTGAAATAATATTTTTACTCTCAAAATAACAATTTCTTATTTTGTATATTAAAATTTAAGAATATATCTTATGATTTCTAAAAGTTCATTCCTAACTTTTATCTTAACATAGCCTAATTAAACTGTTTATTTATCCCGTTGACAAGGTTCCTTTTAGCTTTTGTCATTTTATTTCTCTAATTTTTCATTTCACCGTCTATATTTTACCCTTTTCAAAATAGACCCCTTTAAATAAATATCTTCTGTGATTGTCACCTATCCATGCATACCAAATTCTGTTTATGATGTATTAACATGTGATTGATTTAGGTATTACATCTATTATTCTTTCAAGTAAAGTTTTAACTTAAATTTTGGGTATAAAATAAATTTTTTGTGAATAATTATTCATTGTGATGTTTCACATCTCAAAAGAGAATTTTGTGTATTGAAAAAATATTTGTAGTTTAAACTAAAAATTCTGTCTTTGATGTATAACAAATTATTGATACTATTTTTTTCTTAAATCTAAAGACTTTCCAAAGATAGAATCAACAAATTTTTGCAAATGTTAGTTGAAGAAAACATTTAGCTCTATTATGATTTCTCATTTATTTTTAATTGTCAGATTTAAAATAAAATTATTTCTATTTATTTTTTATTTTAAAGTTTAAGATAATATTAATTATTTTATTTTAATTATATCTCAGTAAAAAAAATTATAACCATTTTATTAGAATAAAAATAATATTTTTATATTTTAAAAGAAAAATAAAAAGAAACAGCGGTAGTACATAAATAAAATATTAGTTAATATTAATCTTGTATAAAAAAAAGCTGTAATTCTATTCTGATTTCTTTTCTGACAAAAGAAAAAATGTAGTAGTAAAAAATTAAAAGGGCCCACTCAAAGTTTTAATTTCCACTTTACATAAATCAGCTTTCAATTGGTTATTTGATCGATGCTTCTCAACCACCTTCAGACACTTCGATGCAGCTACGGGTTTTTGCATATTCTTTTCTGTTTGCTTACTTTTTAAATTGCGGTCTTACTCACTAATGAAGTTGGACATGATTCCATTATTAACCTTTTATTACTTTTTTTTTTTTAAATGGGAGCTAAAGCCCAAAATTAAAATCCATGGAGAAAGGATACAGAAGCAAAAATAGATAAAGAAACTATTGGGGGGAAGATTAAATATCCTAACACTTAACAAGTGCAGTCTGGTTGGCTTCTTTCTTGAAGAGGGAGCACCCAAACTTGGAATTTTATTCTCATAAACAAAAGTCTTTGGGACTGAACAAAAAATAATGGGCCATGGCTCCTCTTTTGAGGCAATGGGGATGGATTGCTATTTGCTTATTTGTTTTGAAATGTATTATTTATATTACCTTTTTCTTATCTCAGTTGTGAATCTAGAACTCTAAATCAGGAGATAATTTATTTTAAAAAATTAATTATTATTATTATAAAAATAATAAAAAATTTAAAATTAACAAGTTTAAATATGTAAAATTAAAAAATAAAATATATACATTTAAAATATTTATACATACATAATTTTTAAAAGTGAAGGTTACATATCAAATATACCTGCATTCATTCTTGCTTACACTCCTTTTATTTTTAAAATCTTTCTCCTTCCCTTCTTTCCACTCCCTCTTGCTCACTCTCAACACTCCCACCCTCTCATCTTCTTCCTCCTCACTTTCATTGTTCATCCCTTGCTCCACTTTGTGAATTCTCGCACTTGCATTCCTTCTTTTCCAACAACAGTCCACTGTTTTTTTTTTCTTTCCAATTATTGTTTATTTGACCAAAACTAGCTTTTGTTTTATATGAAAACTAGTTTCCTTTGTATATCTTGACAAGATTTTTACATATACTATCAAGAATTAATTAATTACTTATGCAGTTAACTTTTATTTATGCAATGCATATGCAATATGACACCTACAAGAGGTGGCAGATATACTAGTAGGGGTGTCTTTGTGAAATGTACATCGAGAGTTGATAGAGCTGAGTGACAATTCATCTTTTGAACTCACAGACATAAAACAACAACAGCAGAATAAGAGGCAGAGGCAGCAATGTTTGCTAACATGTCACAAAAAATAGTTGTAGCTCTTGAGTCTTAAGTATTGGCTCTTCGCCTCAGGTATAACAGTAGATTCAGTTGCTAGCCCCTTTTATGTGTTAAGGTCCTTTGTGAAATATATATATTGCCACACATTTGTGGATAGGACAAGACCATGATGAGTTGAAGGTAGCTAACCATAGCAAGAAAGAGTTTTCTTTCAGGGTTAAGCACGAGTAGGTGATGGGATACGTGTGCGATGACATCACTTTTATAAGCATGTTATTGCATGGTGACAAACGTTTCTTGTCTACTTTTGTTGAACGTAAAAAAAGGAAACTATTTTTATTAAAAAGATTATCATCATTCTAGATAATGTATGTATCATTTCTCCTACATTTATTTATAACCAGGAGGCTATGTTAAGTTTCTATCTAACACTATAATAGGAAGATGCATGAATATATCTTATGCACTTGCTTAGGTTGGCTTGATTGGTTGAAATATTTTGTCCAAAATGTATCATTCTTATTACTAGGTTTAGTTGGAGGTGGTAACCTAACAAAGTGACATCAATGTCTCATCTTGGGTAGAAAATTAAATTAAAATGCAGTGTAATTGCTTTAGCTAGTTGTTTTAATTTGTAGCACTCAAGTAACAATTGTCATATTTTATAATCTAAAACATGATTCTTTATTTTCACAGCTAACACAGGAAAATAATTTCAATGGAAAAGAAAAAAAATGGTTCTTTAGAATGTCCAAAATATTAATCATACAAGTTATGTTCTTAGGACACCTATATGTCACTTGATTCGTCCCCAATTAGTATTCATGATATTTCCAAAATTTATAATTTCTCGGATTAATTTATTCTCCATGGACAATTTATATAAATTTTCTTGCTTAAGTGGAAATTAAGTATACTCTTTCAATTTCTGAGCATTGGCAATGAATATTATATTTAAAAATGTGTTACACATTCTACATCTACCAATCAGGCTTTTGGCAACAGATCGAAGGGATTTTAGGGTAATGGGTTAAACTAATGGTGATTAATAGAATTATTTTCATAATAAATATGATTCAAGTTAGGTTAGTTGTCACTTAAATAACAAACTGAGATAATACCATAACTCAAAGAAAGGGATAAATTGACTCCTCAACTATGGACGAATCAATATTTATAAGTTGCTTGCTTAGAATGGTCAATATAGTCTCTTAAAACGTTGTGTTTGAAAGATAAAAATAATTAATTGTGTTACAATCAAGAAGTGATTTAATTAGAATGGTCCATAAATGTGTCACAACCTAAATATGACTCAATTGAAGTGGTCCAAAACTCCTTAATGCTAAACTTGAATGGTGAAGTGTGTCACGGTCTTTGAAATTCTTTAAAAATGCGTTTATTTTATATCGGTGTAATTTAATGTGATGTTATATTAACTTAATAAAAATATTTTTTTATCATTTAAAATGTCTTAAAATTCGTTTTAAATATAAAATATTAATATATTTTTAATTCTTAAGTTTACAAAATTAATATGTTTTTGGTCATTTAGTCTCTCGTTAGAGATTAAAAAGCACATATTTCAATTAAAATATAAGAATTAAAAACATATTAAATTTATATAGAAACAAAAATTAAATTTTACAATATTTTGAGAAAAATATATATTTTATCTTTATTTTTTTATCTGTCTATTTTTTAAATAATTTTATTTATTTATCCATTTGAAAGTTTAAAATAATATTAATTATTATTTTAAATTATATATTTGTTTCTACTTAGTTCTTAAGCTTTTCATACACTTATCATAAATAAGAAAAAATAATAGTACATTTTTATATTAGGAAGTTAAAAATAATTTTAATATAAAAAATATATTATTTATATTTCTTAAAAGTAGTAAATATTAACTATTAGATTAAATATGTACTACAGATACTTAAGATACAAATAATATCCTACCGTAATTTTTAATAAAAAAATAATTTACTAATATTTTGAGCCATGATTTTTAATAAAAATATTTATTTATTAACTAATACTTTTAAGATACCCGTTAGTATGACCAAGTTTTAAAAGCAAAAATGGTCTTATAAAAATCGAATGTGGCACTATTCTGAACAGAGGACATTGTAAACGCAGAAGTTAATACGTTCAGTTTTTGGTATCATAGGTAATAGGCCATAACTAACTTGCGCCTGTGTGTATATATTTAACTAGCCAAAGCATAGAGTAAAATAAAACATCAATTCAACCATGGCTACGATGATTGCTCCTTCCAACCACTCTCCTATTGAAGATGCAGAATCTCTCAGGAAGGCTGTCAAAGGTCACATGATCCAACTTTTCATTCCATTTTCAAAAGTTCATTTAATCATAAGTTTCCATATTGAAAGTCCATGATCAAATTTTCAATCCTTCATTCATACATAACAATCATTTCTTAATGTAAATTGGTTTTTCCTCATAAACAAGATTAAAACCTGTTTAGATACAAGATATAAGTGCTTTTGAAAGTTTCTCTAATAGAAATATAAAGTTTTTCCAATAAAAAAAACTCTCAAATACTTTCAATATCATGTTTAGCCTTATATTCAAACAGACTCTAACAATTTGGTAAAAACTTAGCATAACTCATGAGTATGTCATATTTTTCAAAATGAAAAAAGCCTGATATTAAACTATTGAGTTTTGAAAACTTTGTAGGTTGGGGAGCTGATGGAAAAGCCATTATATCAATACTAGGCCATAGAAATGCTACACAAAGGACCCAAATAAGAGAAGCATACCATAATCTCTTCCAAGAGGATCTCATCAAACGCCTTGAGTCTGAGCTCTCTGGTGACTTTGAGGTACACAAAATTGGCATTGACAATTTAAAAACGCTTCTTATGAAAGTTTATTGGTTGCTTTTATTATAGATGGACTGATAAATTAGTAATTATTGTTGTGTGGGGTTGTACCAAACAGAAAGCAATGTACCGTTGGATATTGGAACCTGCAGAACGTGAGGCTTTGTTGGCCAATATAGCCCTTAAGAGTGCTGACAGAAACTACCAAGTGATTGTGGAAATTTCCTGTGTCCTTTCACCTGAAGAGCTTTTTGTTGTGAGACGTGCCTATCACAATAGATACAAACGTTGTTTGGAGGAAGATCTGGCTGCTAATACTAGTGGCCATCTTCGCCAGGCAAGTCATATACAACTCGAAAAAACTTAGATACAATTTTTTAAGATATTTTTGGTGTTGTTCAATCAGAATTAAAATTTTATCTCAATAATCTATGTTGATTTTTAATACAAATCTTTATTACGTTATTAATAAGATGAAACTCTAGTTTTGATTAGAAAATAATACCATAAGTACTTAAGGAACAACATGTAAGTTTTGTCCTATATAATTTTGTATATTTATTAACACTAGCTATTGCATTTGAAGAGAAAGAAGTCAACGAGTGAAATGCTTAAGGAGTAGTTTTTGTTGTAGATCTAATTAGTGTTTGGTCAATTTTTTGCAGCTATTGGTAGGGTTGGTGAGTTCATTTAGGTATGGCGGCAGTGAAATTAATGCAAGATTGGCACAATCTGAAGCTGATGCCCTTCATGAGGCTATAAAAAACAAGAATAAAAATAATGAAGAAATTATTAGGATCCTTACTACTAGGAGCAAGACCCAACTTGTGGCCACATTCAACTGTTACAGAGATGATCATGGCATTGCCATCACTAAGGTACAACAAGGAGTAGCCTCTTTTTTTTTTTGCTTTCTTAATCCCTTGTTGTTAACCTTTTGAAACTACTTATTTCATTCTTTAACTGTTTCTTTAAAAGAGTTTAATTTCTATACAATACATTGCATATGACTTTCTAAGTAATTGTTACAAAAGTCGATAATCTTGCAATATATGACACTAATTATAATTAGATGATATAGCAATTTGCAAAAAATCTTTACATTGTCATTTTTTAGTGTATTTCAATTAAATCATCCTCCAAAAATGTAATTTTAAAGAAAAAAGAAGTATAGACCTCATGCAGGAAAAAATCAAAGAGTAATTAGTTTTCTTAACTTTCTTTGTCCCTCTGCAGAAATTGTCCGATGAAGGGTCTGATGAGTTTCATAAGGCAGCCAATTTAGCCATTAGTTGCATCAATGATCATAAGAAGTACTATGAAAAGGTGAAAATCTTGTATACTTTCTCTGATTCTTTCTGCACTAATGTATGTATCACTCCATGTCACATATTACAAGAGAGGTCTGAGTTTGACCCTTAATTATATCTCTTTGAATATGACATGACATACATTTGTTATACAAGAATTTTTACCCAGAATCCATTATATAGGTTCTGAGCAATGCTATGGAAAGTGCTGGAACTGATGAGGAGGCACTCACACGTGTGATTGTCACTAGGGCTGAGAAGGACCTGAAGGAGATCAAAGAGGTGTATTACAAGAGAAACAGTGTTCACCTTGAGCATGCAGTGGCCAAAGAAACTTCAGGAGACTATAAGAAGTTCCTCCTCACTCTGATGGGCAACGAAGACTAATTTACTTATACTAAGGATACATCCTACATGTAATGGAATTCAGAGTCCCTTATTTTAAGGAATACATATTTGTTATCTTTGATGTATGAGGCAACTTAGATATCTCAATTAACGATGGAAGTTCTTATATTAGTATTGTGGGTTTGTTGAGTCATGTTATGAATTATGGTTTGCAAACTGCAATTGTAACTGTAATAGTGTTATTTGGAAAGTCTTTGTAATCACGTTAGTTGTGGCCACATCTTATTTACCAGCTAGCTTTTATAATTATAATTTCATCACGATCATTTATATTGTAAGAAATATATGGTTGTGCACCTCAAAAATCTTGAAGTTGTAACCATAATTGCGGTGACAAACTTTGTTTTAAAACCTTGTTTACTACTAATTTAGTTAAATTAGAATTTTGATCTCTTATCTACCTTTTACGTTTTAATTTTATAGTTTACAAAGTTTTACTTTGATACTTTAAAATTTTTACTAAAATTTTGATCTTTAAAGTTTTTGTTAGACTAAATTAATCATTCTTTTAATTTATCACACACTAAATTTTGTCAATATTGTAACACGTAATAAATTGTAAAAACTATTTAATTGTAAAGATTAATTTAGTCTACTAAAAACATTATAAGAAATCAAAGTGATTTTTAAAAATTTTAAAAATCAAATTAAAATCTAGAATATAATAAAGATTCAAAAATTTATTTTAACCATAAATTTATGTAATTTTAGTAATTGCAAAGCAATTTCGACTATAACTACAATTTGCAAACATCGTTGATATGAAAATTAGCGAGTTTTATTTTAAGCTTAAGCTATGGTCATTTTTTATAATCATCAAGTCAAGATTATAAATTAAGTAAACAAAATAATATGTGTTGTAATTTCATTTCTGGAGTGAAAAAATACTTAGGTTGATTCATCATTTTTAAAATTTTATTAAAGCTCATCCTCCTGGTGGTTTACTTACTCTCAACCTTGGTAGATGTATGTTCATCATTTGCTGCAAAACTACTTCATGTTATGACATTTCTGTGTCTTTTTCTAAATCAACATTTTGCGTCAAGGTATTTTTATTATGAATTAAATAGAATGAACTTTCATTAGATGATACAGTTTGAAAAAAAAAAATTATTGCGTCACTAACTCTCTGAACTATTTGGAAAATTTTATTTAGGTCTCATAACTGAAAAAAAAATTGTATTGGGTCTTGATGTTTTTCAATTTTATAATTAAATTCTCGCAGTTGGTAAAACCATCACAAACTAATATTTTTCGAGTGATTTCAAGTATCGATTAATTAACTCCAGTCTTCGAAGGGCCAATTATAAAAAATTGTAGAAGATGAAGGATATAATTATAACTTTCTTTAATTTAGAAACTTAATTAAGAATTCTTAAAAGGTTCAAAACTTGCTAATATATTAAACCTAAAAAAGAATTTATATTATTAGTGGATATATTATTTATTCTTTTCACTATTTTGTCTGCCTTTGGTGATCTTATGTGAAGGAGTATCCAAAGAAATTGAAAACAGAGACGTGAAGAATCATGACAATGTTTCTCCTTCAAATAACTACTATAATTTATATTTATTTTTCAATTTAAAATATCTGTACATAAATTCAAAGGATTCCTATCAAAGATTTATTTGCATCATCTGTTACATTGATTTATTAGAGAATTCAAATTTGTACAGAAGGAAAAAAAAAAAAAAGTAGGATTGAGATTAAGACAAAGTTTAGATGGTTTTGGTATCCTAGAAAATAAAATGAATAGGGCTCTTTTGCGGTAATTTCAATGAATCATACAAATACTATCTAATTGAACTATGAATGACAGATATAAGGGAAAAAAAAAACGTACAGTACTTTATTTATATAACGAATATGTTCGACATTAACCAAGTAAGTTGTGTACTTTGTTATGTCGTTGTTAAAATGCATAAATGCATAGAAAACAACCACTCTATTAACTCAGATAAAACAAATATATAGGATGCATATAATCTTGTCACAACAAGATGACAACAGGTATTTGTCTTAGAAGTAATATGGTTAATGATTTACAAATAACAAGAAATGAACAAATTCAGTTTAGTTCGATTTTATATTTTTTATTATATTTTATCTGAATTAAACCAATTTAGTGAGGAATGAATAGGCTTGGTTCAATTTATCAGGTTTGGCATGTACATTTTCTATTATTTTGGATTAAAATATTCTATGTTACCTAAAATAATATTAAATTGTGTCATAAAAAGATTTTAAATATTAATTTAATCTCTGAAAAATAATAATTTTTATTTTAGTTGTTTAAAATATTTTTTATTTTGATTCTTTAATTTCTCAACCTCAAAGAATTTCTAATGCTATACTCTCTATCATACTAGTTTGAACACGTTATCATTAATTGAATTTTATTAAAAATCACAATTTTATGTCCACTTATTTAATAAAGACCACATAAATGACTATTCTTTGTTCCAAGAATTTACCAAGATAAAAATTTTGGCTCTAAAGTTGAGAATATTGATTTTAGATGTATACCCCTACAATTTCTTTTTTTAAAAAATATTTATCATTCCATTTGGAAAGTAATTCTATTTACCACAATTTATTAGATTAATTCTTCTACTCTCTCCGGTAAACTATCATTTCTAGACACATCAGTTTTTTTAACATCGATATTGCAAAATCAATTTTATTATACCAAATTCTATCAAAATGAAATACGCCCAAAATAGACATAGCAGTGAATACTGACACTTATTAATTGATAAACAATGAATAAAATGCTGCATTTTACAAACAAGAGGAAATCCTTTACATCAAACCCCCTCCAAAATATTGTCCACAATTTTATAAATAAAGGAAGCTACATTCTCATCAGCAGTAGTAATATTAGTACTATTGGCTCCAATCTCTATCAAGGCTTTGTAAGGGTCCTGTATGTGAATTGCACCATGTTCAATAACTCCACTAATGCCCATTTTTGATAATGAAACCATAAGCTTTTCTGAATCAGGTAACCCCCTATGTACCAAAGACCTCAAGGAGTTTTTGTTATCACTATCCAATAGCAAGTGATGCCTAGCATTTTCCATCAATAGTTCTCCTTTCAAGTTTGCTATATTGATTTCTTCCTTTTTGAATGTTTTCCAATAAAACTGGGAAGCTAAATCACTTGCAATTTTTAACTCTGGACTGTCCTTTCGGTATGGTACTTTTAAAGTTTCAGCTTCAGTATAATACAACACGGAGAAAGACTTTTCACTTGTAAAGTTGATCTGCAGTCTCAACTGCTCAGGACACTAGAGAATAATAAAGGAATAAAAATGAAAACAAATAATTATTTTATCACATGTACAAGTATAATCTTGTAATACAATAATTTAGTGTATAAACTATAATAATCTTTGTATAATTACCATAACAGTCTTCGGTTGCAATGTCTTTAGTAAAGGTTCGACTTTCTGCAACCTACAATGTGGAAATAAAAAATTAGATAATGAGAAATACATAAATCAAATTGTATTCAGCAGAGATTTCACTTTTTTGATAAAGATATAATTAATATAAAAACAACTCATGTGTCTTCACCTAAAATCTTTGTTAGATGAAGATACATGAATAATTTCATAATGTATCTTTAACAATCCTCACATCCTTGAACTATCTTTCAGGGGTTTAGTTCTAATGTGGTATTACTCTATCAGAACCTATCCATTCTCAACGAGATGTCAAATCCTGCAAGCATCATGCTCCAAATGTTCAGTCCTAATCATGCAGGGGTGAGTTAAAATGTCTCACATCAGCTACGAATATGACCAAATTTCAATGAGGATTTATTCAAGGAATGAGGATGGCAAGAGTCAAACTCTAAACCACGTAGTGAAAGAGAATGTGTTACCATGTCATAAACAAAAATCCCAAAAACTGAAGCTGTTAGCTGAAGACATATTAATAGTTTTATATTATGTTACATTTTTAATGACAAAATTGTAAAAAAAAAAAATCATTTTCAAATATACACTATAAGTTTTGAGTACAGGTATTTTGAAATGGTGAGGGATGAAAAAAAAAAAAGAGATACATGATGTAATCCTATTCCCTGACTAAAAGAAGTTAATATATGGTACTAAGGAGCCCATCCATACACTGTTAATTCTACAATCATCGATAATCAAACAATTTATCAAGGTTGTATTTTACATTCTTGATAGGTTCTTCTTCCCCTATGTTCCTTGGGTGACAGAACTACAGGTTGCATTTGATACCCCTAAAGTGCAATACAAGAACAGTACAAAACAAATTCACAACTTTTTATCCTGTACTTTGTTTGATGAACAATGAACAATACAAGTAAATGATATGAAATTTACTACAACACCCTTTTAATATTAATGATATTAATATAATTATATTATTATATATTTTAATATATATTATAAATATTATATTATATATACACATAATATTATATATATATTATTATATATACTGTAATATATATTAATATATACTATTTTTATACTATACCAGAGGCCTTGTAGCCATAACAAATAAAATCTACATATCAAATAAAATAAAATAAAAAGTGAGATAAAAAAAACTAGAGAATGGAGATTAAAGAGCTATTCACTTATATAGTATACAGTTATTAATTGAGAATGACGGTTATCAAAAAGATGAGAGAGCAGAAGCAAGAGTGGGGCGAGAGAGTGGGGTTCCGGGAGAGAGAAAAGAGAGATAAATTGGGTGTTATGGTCTTTTAAGTAGTTTGTATGTGGAACAAAAACTTGTTCCGTGATGTATTAAGTAACAAAATGTTGTGATTTGGTCCTGTTCACCATTTTTTTATGTCATGTCCTATCATCTTTTTCAAAATCAAACATGGAACAACTACTTTTGTGCTGTCCAGTACCACATTTTTAGCAAATCAAACGAGCCCATAGAGTATAGACCATTACCAGCTAAATATTTATAGAGATTTTGAGAATTATCAGAAAGAACAATTACACATAGTATATTGAAAGAAGTAATTAAGGGAAAGGTAAACCTACCCAATTCCAGAAGGAAACAGACATTGAAGAACCTTCATTGCAACTGGCTGGAAAGGTAAGAGTGCTAGCGGATTCCAAACATCCTGCAGAGAGTAAATTCGATGCAACATTGGCCAAAGACAATCCAACTTGATTAAAGGGACAAAACTAAAAAAACTGCACAAATTGAGATACATTTCTACCCCAAAATAAAGAAATAAAATGACTACGGTGAAGCATCATCATAATTATTTGTATTAATTGAGGAAAATATATCATACCTGAAGAATAAGTAAAGATTTTGGATCACCACACCATCGCCGAAGCAAATGAACAACAGGACCCATACGCAAACTCCAGTGAGGACAAAATACAATGCAGGGTTCCTGCCATTTAATTCTACAAGCAATACATCAGTTTCTGTTAGAAAATTACAATGAAAAATAAGAAGTATAGGCAAACCATTTCTGACTTATGCATAGCAAGAACATTTGATTTTGTATATAAATTGATTAATCACTTCCATTATGAACAAATCATTGTAAAGGAAGATAAAGGAAAAACCCGTTAAAAAAACTCACAAGAGTTCATGTGAATGAATAGCAGGAACCACATGAATCTTTCTCTCCTTTAGAAGCTTGACGTGTGCAAACAATGGTTCACCAGCAAATAACTGCAGCACCGATTAAAGTAGGGAAAACAAACATCAAACTTTATAAATAAAAGTACGCAAGTGCAATGGACAAAATTAATAATTCTAAAAGTCCTTACTCTCTCTTGCCGGTGTTTGCAAAGCCACTCAGGTATGATGTTAAGCAATGCCAGTAATTCTTCAGCCACTGAAGAAATTATATAAACTGGAACCTACAAAAAGATAATAGAAATCAGTGAGTAAGCATCTCAAATATTAATCCAGAAGCCCATTTGCCAAAAAGTTATGTTAATTTGACTAAAACATTTGTTGGGAAAACCACATTGAGTATAAACTACTTGATGGTTTACTTAAGCCTTGAGGCTCCCCCACCTAATGGACAAGTCTTTTGGGTTGGGCTATCCTTTTGTGCTTAAGTCCTAACAAAATTAATCTAGTTCACTTTAAAAACTTTATGGAATTTTGAAATTCCCTGTTTTTCCCAATTCCCATTGCAAGCACTAAAACAGAAAGTAAATGGTTGTAAACTTTAAATAATGAGCACGGTAAGCAGTATCATTTGGTCTGGTCAAATGTCTAGAAAAACAAATAGAAAATGAGAACAAGAAAACAAACAGAACTTAAGAGTTAACGCTAATTGCACATAGGTTGCTAAAGACAGGCATTTTACCAGTTAGAAGAAACAAGCAACTAAAAAGGATAGGGGTATGGGGTTCTGCAGAACAACAAGGCTAATTAATGACACCCTCCAAATATATTCCACATTTCAGTCATAGTTTTTCTTGACTTTGATAACTAATTAATAGAGAACATAATAAAAAAAGAAGGGACACCTTTATATCTGAAGCTTCAATTGATGTTGCCATTTCCTCCAAAAGAAGCAAAATAGTTCCAAGTCGATCAAAAGGAATAAGAACTGAACCACCTTCTTTGATATGCTCCATAGCACTTGAGCATATGAAAACCAGCTTTTCCTTTTCTTCTGAATACTCAACAAAGTTATGGTTGAATCCAGCCAAATCTTGAGAACTTCAGCAATAACCAACATGGAAGTCAATATAAACAGACATAAATATTCTATTCATTACTTCAACCAGATGATGAAAACTTGAACAGCAATAACTGAAGTGTCTGGATACAACAGAGTTTGAAGGGGATTAAAACTTCATACCTCACAGGTAGTGAGTTATCAGCAGTTGAAACAGAGTAACTATCCTCATTCTCACAATCTTGAGTACCACCCAAGGATAAGAAGTCTGAATAAATTAATGCACAAGTCCCCTGTAAACTGTGGTAATCAAAAGGCATTGCATGTGCAGAAATGAAGCTGGATCCTGAAAGATAAGCAATATCTCCCTTTGGACTATTTAGGATCCAGTTACAACTGCCTATTTCTATACCAGAGCTGAATGCCTTTATAACCAATGTACCATTGTAGCAAGCTTCCTCAGCATAATTAAGAGTGTGAATCTTTAGCATGCAATCCTTCACATCAGCTGCACTGAAAATTTTAACTAATTAAAACCTCAACCAAAATTTGCTATATTTGACTTCAAAGAAGAAATGGACCCAGCAACAAGGTTTACATAACGATGTAGAAGGCAACAGCTTAACTAAACTTACAAAGATGAATATATAAAAATGACACAGCAAATAACTGATAGAATACCAAAATCCAGATGAGTATTAAACACATCCATCTAGGGGTGACAATGGATAGGGTCTGGGTAGGATACTATAGTACCTGCCCCTGTACCCACGTTTGAAAAGAATACCCATACCCGCTCCCATCTGCGTGTGGATAGCAACTTTAATCTTGTCCCTATACCTGCTAGGTACCTAAATACCCATACTCACCCGTTGCCTGCATTTTACTTATGTATAAAGTCATATCAATAAAAAACTATTAATTAAAAAAAATTTCTATAACTAAATTGAAAATTCACTCTTAAATCTTCCAACACAGTGTATGATATTCTTGTCCAATAAAATTAAATACCTATACTCGTACCCGTTGCCCACACTTTACTTATATATAAAGTCAATAAATCAATAAAAAACTATTAAATAAAAAAACTTTCTATAACTAAATTAAAAACTCACTCTTAAATCTTCGAATACAATGTATGATATTCTTGTCCAATAAAATTAAACTAGTGCAGGACTTGATTTTCTTCTCAGTTAATGATGTTTCAATTAGATATATACTTTACAAACACATTTTTGTTATTTCTCTTTCTTTTGGTCGTCATGATATATTGCATGTTTGCAAGTATAGTTTGATAAAATTTTCAAACCAAATAAATTTGGCTTAAGAAGCCAAAAGACTACTACAAGATATAGTGTTTTCTGTTACAATATTGCAATTATGGGAACTTAGACTTTAATATTATGTTTTACTAATAAAAAATAATAATTGATAATATTTATAATTATATATTTATATGACATTAACATATTATAATTAAATGTTTATATATATTAATAGGTGTAAGTATGGGACAAAGTGGCTACTATAGTAGCCATACTTGCACCCATCCCCGTTAATTTTTGTGGGTAATTTCCTGCCTCATCTTTATCCATATATGTGGATATTTACTCTACCCATTGTAGGTATTTTTTGCACATACCTAGAGGGTCTAGGTAGAATTTTCATCGCTACATCCATCCCATACCTTAATAGGGTTCAGGTGATTTTGACTCTCTTATGGTTTGTTTGGATGAGGGGAAAAAACATATAGAAGAGAGAAAACACAAATAACAATATATTTTCTTTTTTTTTGGTTGAAGAGAAAATTGAAAGAAAAAGAGAAAGTTGACTCCTAGAAACAAAAGTTCAGATTTTCTTTTCCTTCCATTTTCTCTTCAATTCAAATTTCAAAATTTACTCTCCCCTTACTATCTATCATCTCAACCATATCAAGGATTAGAGATAAAGCTTAAGCAAGGCAGCAAGAAGGAAGTCAAGCATTTATACATGAAAATATATAATTAATCAATCACAAGATAATAAAATAATATAGAACCAGAACATGTATTAACCAAGCACACTTCATTCAGTTTTGGATATAGAATATTTAGTCCTATGTAAGGCTTTTGAGATAAAATGCAAACTAATAAATGGTAGATCACCTGTACAAAGGCATCCAACCACCCAACTCCACTCCATCTGTTCCCAAGATTATCTCTCTCAATTCAGAAGGAAGGATTTCAAGCTCTTCCTGCCTCAACCACGAAGGGATATTCGATTCCTCTGGGCCATAAAACTGCCTGAATTCTGCATGCATTGATACAAGATCCTCCATCATTAGCTGGCCTAATCTTGCTGATGCTTCAGTTACATATATCTAACCAATTGAACAAACATAACTATTAAGCTAATATTTTGGAGACAAAAATTAACAAAAATGAGAACATAGTCCAATATTATTAATAATAATAACTTAAAACATCAAAAGACTACCTTAGCTGAGAAACCCTTCATTCGAGTAAGAAAGGGCAACCCCATAATACCCATTGGACTGGATATTAATACAACGTCAATGAAAGAAGCATTCCACAGGTGCAAGTTATTAACAGTCTTGTACCAAGGTTCAGCAAAAAGTAAGCTTTTAGCACCAAGGAGCTTTTCAATTTTCTGTCTTTTCCCAGACCCAACTCTTGAATCAAGAAAACCATTGGCCTCAGTGCTGTAGCTTTCTTCAGCTGGCAAGCAATCCAGAGCAGCAGGTACAGGGGAGAAAGCCATGAGAGCAGAAAGGTCCAGTGGGCAATCTAATAAGATCGTAATCCCACAAAAATTCAGCATGTGACATGGTGGGAAATGAAAGCCCCGACCTTTGCTCAAACACGTCTGCAAAACCCGGTAAAGAACAAAATAATTTAAACCATGAAGAGAAGTTATTTTGAAGAGTATAAATAGAAAGTTCTATGACATGCCACTACAGATACAGGCACACATGACAAAGGGATACAACACGAAACTCACAAACTTCATAGAGGATGACTTGAATAGCCTTTTGTAGATTCTGGCTATGGAAGATGAAAGAGAGACAAACAGCCTACAAATGTGCCCCACAAATTATAAATAATATTAATTAAAATAAATTTACTTAAAGCAAGGAAAATTGAAGTCAAATAATGAAAGGATTTCTTAAATGGATGAAGCACACAGACCAAGTTTAAGCTCTAACCTTGCTTTTGAATTCCAAAATTTGCCTGAGCACCTATAAAGAATGGGCAGCGTCACAACCAAATGAAACACCAGACTCACAACACAAAGAAGCCCATAGCATCAAGCATCTTACGTTTGAAAAGAGAATTGAAAAGCCATACAATTGGATGTCCATTTATGGCCATATCAGAAACCAACATGGCATAAAGAGCAACTTAAACTTACTTCATTCACCCAACACGTCAAGAGAAAAAAAAATTCAGTTCAAAAATCAAAACAGATCACACTAACACAGTACAAATAGCCCAAAATTACTTACACCTTTGTTCATGGTATTCAAGGCCATATCACATTATGGTGCCACATCACAGTAACTTCCAATGCTACAAATAAATGAAAACTGGCCAAAGCCAATCATACACCATAAATAAAACTCCCAGCATTCATCCTATGAAGCTAAAAATACCAGCCAACAAGCAAACAGCAGAGACCCCAAGCTTTGTAAGTGATTTAAGCTGTTTTCTGTATTGAAGGATGAGATTATCCTGTTCAAACAGTGCAAATTATTAGAATCACTTAACTGCCTAGCCACCACCAACCAGATTGAGAAGCAATAGCATCTGTTGGTTGGATTAAACAAGCATTTGCCGCCACAGGACGGGGATTGGGGTTGGGATTTATTTCATACCTGAAACAGCGAACATCCGGAGTCATGCAGTGGTGCCTGCGCAACTGGCGTCGTCGTGAGGCACAGACGCAGTGAGTGAGGGTTAAATGGTTGATTGAGAAGTAGAACTTCAGTCAAGAGGGAGGCACGCGTGTGGGTCGTTTCATTCATTATTTTTTTGTCTTTATATAAAAATATTAAAAATTAACCAACAATTAACATTTCATCCAACTTTAAAAAAATTGGAGAGATCTTCACCCGTTCTTTCGGCTTTGTTCGTGAATTAGGTTTCCACTTTGCCAATTGCAGATACTCGGACAAAATTCATAAAACTGAAAGTTAACGATAAATTTTATAAGATATTTTAAAAAATAATAAATTATGAATGATATTTATAATGAAACAATCAAAATTTATGTCAACTTGTGATATTTTAATTTATTATGTTGATGAGAAACATAAGAATAAATTTTTCTATGAATTATACATAAATAAAAAAAAATAATGTTTAAAATAAAATAAGATATAGTAAAAATATAATAGTGCTTTAGGATTAGGTGTCTGGATAAATGAGATTTATCAAGACAATGATACTTTGAAATATATCGTTGAATATGATATTATTATTATGATTGACGTTAAATTGTGAATCAATGAATGCGGGAATGAAGTTGTATAATCTATTTTATCGAATGTTGATAACTATACGTGTGTAGATGATTATAGAAAGTCACACAAATTCGTATTTAATAAAACTAAATAAGAGTTTTTGAGTTAAAGAGATAATCCTTGAAACTTGTAGGTGACGAGAGACTAATACTTAATGAATTATTTAATTATGGGTTGATGGGTCTTGGAGATGAGATGTTGAGTTGCAAGGAATTTTGTATAAAGTTGACGTCGTGAGATAATTTTGATTGACAGAGAATCTTACATAAGTATTAAGTTGAGAGCAATCTTCCTACAAATTATTTGACTTAAAGTAAAGTAAGTTCACCGAGTTTGGTGAGTTAAAATAGTAGTGAATTTGGATAAGTTAAAGTATAAACTAATCAATTAAATTAAGACATATAATTATTGTGAATATGCAAATAAAACGTTTTCATGATATAGAAATTTATCAATTTATGATTTTTTTTTATGATATGTGATTTATTAAAATTAACTATTTTTAAACTAACGATGAGTTAATAATGATAAGCAATATTTTGAGAATTTTCAATATGAAAGTTAAAAAGGTAAGAATCAATTATTTATATAATTAAGGATTAATTTTAATTGTTAAATTTCAAATTATTTTATAATTTTTTAAAATTGTAAGATAGTTTATTATGATAATTATACGTAATGTTAAAAGTATGCATCCATTTCAAAATTTTGAAGAAATCAAGGCTAATAATGACTTCAATACCATGATATGTAACTTAAATCTAAGAGTGTACTATTGGCATGACTAAGTAAATTGGATATTCAATAGTAGACCATCAAATACTATTTTACAAACTTGGATATGATAGAAATGGATGTAAAAAAAAAAATAAAAATCATAAATGACCAAGAACAAACATTTAGAAGAAGAGTTGAAAAAGGACTCATCATTCTACCAACAAATTGGAAATAAGATAAATGTTATGTTTGGTTATCAGAGATCTTAAGCAAAGTGAGTGATAAAAATCCTTTAGAACATATGCCCTCTTATGGATATCCTCGTAAGACTGGTAAAGTTGATGCTTAATTTGTTATTGGAAGTGAGCATATCTGATATCAAAACCATGGTTTTATCACAATATCTTATAGCAACACGATTTAATTCATCGTTATAACATTATAATCAATAATGAATTTGTGATAAGAATGTCACCTCCTTAGGACTTGTTTGCAGTCCATAGTTGTTGATTGCCATAATTATTTCTACTCATGCCATTTCTTTTTTTTAGGGGAAAACAAAAACATACCCATGTTATGAAAATCAAGAATCAATCATGTGTAGTGTAAAATAAAATAAAAATTATGGGTTGAGGTTTACTTTGGATCTATTCCCAAACCAATGTTTTACCTTTGAAAGGGATTCATCATTTGTCTTGCGATCATACATGTTCAGATTTTGTTGAAACCTCTTTATTGGAATGTAAAGGAGAATGTGAGAAACATTGTATTTGGTATAATTTTTCAAAGTAGACTATCAATCAATAACAAAATTGTTGATGTAACTTTTTAAATCATTATTATTTAAGTAAACAAACTAATTATATATAATTATATATAAAATACATTTTTCTCGTGCATTTATAAGATTAAAATACTAATTTTTATATAATAAAGAAACCATTTTCATTAAAGACAGTTAATTTATAGTTAATATTACCAACGATGAAAAGTAGTTTGCTGAATAGTCATATCATTACTAAAATTAAAGCATTGTCAATCAAAGCATTTGTAGTATGATCATGTATAAGGTCTCCTACTAAAAGGAATTATGTCTAAAAAAATGGGTTAATCTCTCATCTCATGTAATAAGTGACTGTTAAAAATTTTATTGAGAGAAGTATTTATATTTAATGATGTATAATATTTTAAATATGATTATTTTTTAAAAAATACTTATATATAAAAAGAAATTACAAGCTTTTTGAAGAATAAATGACTATTTTAGTATTTAAAAATATGAAAAGTTAACAATTTAAAATTATTAATGTAGTTATTAAATTTAAAAAAGTATGACATTTTAATTATGTCATATAACATAATGATAAATTAATTTTTAAATTTTATAATTTAATATCAAATTAATCATTAAATATTATAATTTAATGATAAAATAATCTCATAAAAATTTAATGATGAAATTAAAATATAATATTTTTTTAAAATTGAAGGACTAAATCGATAATTTTTTTTAAAAAAACTAAATCATCAATGCTTCATATTTTTTTTAGGATTTATGTAATTTTAAAAATTAAAATCAATAAAAAAATAAAATAATAATTATAATATATTAAAAATATTTTATTTTTAAAATAATAAATTAAGTAAATTATACATCTAATGCTTAGGATAGTTAGAGATAATTTTATTTCATAATAAAAAAATTAAAACAAAAAGAGTAGGATAAATTGCAGGACGCTATTGGACCCTGCCTAATTATTTTTTAGCCTTAAAATTCATAGCCCAGGTGAAATTTTTATTGCCATCACCTAAACATATTTTTTAACTGATTTGATATCTTCTTTCATTTCGGTAGCTAATTCATCTATCACTTTTTCACAGCTATCGGAGCCTAATATTTTCATTACGATCAAAAAATCTGGAAAAAAATTGATAAAATAATTTGGGTGAAAGGAGAGACAGATAGAAACATAAAATAATTTAAGAAGAGATACAAATTGATACATTAAACATGAAAGCTTTTGTTTCCTAGAAATATATAAATATAGAAAATTAATTATTCATAACAACGTGAAAACAATTTTACGTAGATATTAAATCATAAACTATGATGAATATTAAGTTTGTTAACTTTTACATCAATTATCTCAAAAAGTATATTAACAATAATTTTTTATTAATTATTAATGTATTTTTTTACATTAATCATATATAATTAATTAAACTCATAAATAATTTTAAAAATAATTATAATTAACCAAATAAATTTTCCTCATTTTTAAGAATGATAATTCTTTAAATTTATTATTTTTAAGAATTATGGTTTCTGAACATGAATTTTTTTTTTCTTCTATTAAAAACACCCTTAAAGGATTGTAATTGAAAACTAATCTTTTAATCTTCTAACATTATTTAAGTTTATAATGTCATGTAGACTAAACAAATCCTTATATTGGTCCAATCGTATTTTACACCTCTAATTTTTAGGAATGTCCTTTAGATTATTTTTAATGTATTATTAAGGTATTAAAATCATTTTATCCGTGTACAGAAAAATTATAATGAAATTAATATCAACTGTAGAAAAAAAAACTATTTTAGAAAATATAAAAATGAAAAGTTCTAATTAGTTCATTGCCATTAATTTTGATTTTCTTTTCATGTAAGTTTTTTTTATATGTATCTTTAGTAAGAGATAATTTTACTTAAAATACAGTGAGATATTATATGGGTACCTTTTTCAGCATAAATTCAAAACATGATTGGTCACTTTGTGAGAACTATCCTCTTTGATAGACCTAACCGCATAATATTTCTCTTGTAAATTTGAAGTTAACTAAAACTAAGACAACATAGGTACAAACGTAAATTAACTATACGCAAACTATATCACACGTGAGTGCCAACTATGATTTAACTATGCTAGAAGTGTGTGCATTCTAACCGAGAAAGAAAAAAAAAGATAATATGTTTACTGAAGAAACACTTTTGTGTTTACTGCATCAGGAAGAGAGAAAGGCTATGTTGATTAAGAACTTCCACTTCAAAGTTGTACAAATCATTGACATCTCCAGCGTGTGCATTGTGCAGTGGCAGAATAGAAATTGAACTATAAAGTAAATAATCACTCAGTCCTGTTAGATAATCAAATTCTTGGGCTATAATGAAACATAATATGTATAATTTGAGGTTCTTGTGTTTCGTAACAGCTTCACAATCACCATATTACTGACCCCAATCGATTATATTGATGGAGATCCAATTTACTATCCCAACAAAATTTACCAAAAAATAGCCCAAGCGGGGAAGTTAATTTATTGGATGAGATCTCAGCAACAAAGCCGGTGCCATAAGCCATTGATCTCTATAATAAAATGCATATACCCAACTAACTGTAATGATCACTAAATTAACCTACATCCCTCATACTACTTATTAACTGGAAGTACTACTAGCATATGAGACACTAAAAGTACTCATTTCTAAGCTAGGCAAAACCATTATATATAGACACAAATCTTATGAAGCTAGAGCATCTCAAGCCATAATCTAGATATTTTTCCCTTTTCAACTTTCATTGCCATACCTAAGTGAGTGGTGTGGCCTAGGGGTTTTCACAATGAGGAAGAGTTCCAAATTTCATAAGGTCCTTGTGTTGGGCAACAGGGTGCCCCTGTTGCTTCTTGTATGCTTCTGTTTTGCCAGTTCAGCTGCTGTAACTACTAATGAAGCCTCTAAAGGTTGGTGCTATGAGCCTACTTGTGTACAGATAATTTTCCATTTTTGTTGTACAAAATAAGCACCAAGTAGCAGTATCAACATTGTCTGAATCACGACACTTCATTGAGACATTAGAACTAAATACAACTATTACATACATGTATATAATATGATAATCAATATATTTTGTGCAGGAACTGAGGTGAACATTGATGGCAAACCTTCACATATCAAGTTAAGTGGCACAGAAAATCACGTTGAAGAAGCAAAATTTATAGCGTCTATTCCACCAAAATTTTCAGATAAGGATCCTATGTCAGGGCCATTTCCAATAGAGAAAAAGACCCTGAACATACCATTGTTTAAGCCTGTACCAAAGTTGGTTCCAATTGTTAAACCTATACCAATGCCTTTTCCAAACCCTCTACCTATCCCAGAGCCTATACCAAAATGGATTCCAGATGTTAAGCCTATCCCAAAGTCAATTCCAATTGTGAAGCCAATTCCTATCCCAGTGTTTCCAATCCCAGTGTTTAAGAAGCCAATTCCAATTGATAAGCCAATACCAAAACCATCACCGGTCGTGGAAAAACCAAAACCAAAGCCAAAGCCATGTCCAGTAGCCAAAAAACCTATACCTACTCCAGTGATTAAGAAGCCTGTACCAAAGCCAATCCCAAAGCCATCTCCAATAGTTAAAAACCCTTTACCTGTTCCTGTGACTAAGCCAATTCCAACTGTTAAGCCAATCCCAAAGCCATCTCCAATAGTTAAAAACCCTTTACCTGTTCCTGTGACTAAGCCAATTCCAACTGTTAA